>WNWK01005689.1:61426-92154 GCA_009830355.1 Cherax destructor | reverse complement strand
TGTTCAAATTTCAGCTTAAATATCACCTTTACTATTGTATACTATCTACAAAAATTCTTACAATCTAGTTTTAAGTTAATTTTAAGTCTGCCCAAAATGCCCTGCATACTAGGGGCTTTTGGCATGTACACCTCATGTAATCTCAACAACCAAATGTAATTCTTTGTATCATGTCCAAATAAAAATTATTATTATTATTATTATTATAATATTGGAGTAATTGAGTGAGTTTGAATTGGTAGATCGTTCAAATTATGATATGATGATAATACATTGTTCATTACAAATTGATGCTAGACATTGTAACAAGTGTTTAGTAGGATGGAATATAATAGTAAAAATTAAATTATCTTAATGCAAATAACCAAAGGACTGTCACTAGGAGCTTTCTTTGGGCCCATGGTGGCTTATTTAGCAGACACACTAAACAATTGCCAAAAACAACAGATTAGTACAGTGGACCCCCGGATTACGTACTGCTCCAAACTCGAACAATATGTAAGTGTTTTTGTAAGTGTATTTTTGGGGTCTAAAAGGACTAATCTAATTTACATTATTCCTTATGGGAACAAATTCGTTCGGTAACGGCACTTTAATAGCATTCTGGAACAAAATAATGACGTAATCTGGGGGTCCACTGTACAGTGGTCCCTTGGTTTTCGCCGAAAATTCATTCCACAATGCTGCTCAAGTGCCATTACCGAACGAATTTACTTCCTTAAGAAATAATGTCACGTAGGTTAGTCTATATCAGACCCCCAAAAATACACTTGCAACAGCACTTACGAAAATACACTTACATAAATGTTCGAGTTTGGAGATGCACGAAAACCGAGGGACCACTGTATTACGAAATGTTTCGTATGACCTCGCAGGATATGTTCACTCACCGAGAAAACATGACACTGCCTCAGAATGTATGTGGGAGGCAGCTTTGTGAACACTGGACATGTTCCGTACCATCGACGAAAACGGAGCCAATATTTTGACGAAAAAACTCGGCGAAAACGGAGATCGACGAATAGGGAGGGTCCAATGTATAAACAATGTTATTTGTGTCTACTGTACTATTTTAATTATTTTTAACACAATGGTCATCTCTAACTCTGGGGACTCGTCTGTGATAGGACATTCTAGCAGGATGCCACTACCAGTGACATCAAAACTGAAAGGATGTGACACATCTTTCACATGGTTAATCATCGAGGTTTTTGATATTTCCTCAATCACTTGCAGCCACAGCCATCTCAAAGCCACTAAACTCAGGATCATCACTTTGCTAGAAAAGGAGTGTCAATACGACTTGGCGCGAGTGAATCTCTTGGATCTGCCATGTTGTTTGCTTTAGCTGGCGCTCAAATGAACTGGTGCTCCCACAAAGTACTGCAGTATCCCAGATATTTTTTAATACGGTGCAGACCCACTCTACTGCCTAGGCCTATCAGACCTCTGTTGCAAAATTTTAACACAGGAAAAAATAGTGCATTGACTTACATGGGGAATGCTAGCAGAGATGAGTAAAGGGTTAAAGAAATACAGTGGACCCCCGAGTTTCGACCACCTCAAAACTCGAACAATTATGTAAGTGTAATATTGTAAGTACTTTTGTAAGTGTATTTTTGGGGGTCTGAAATGGACTAACCTACTTTACATTATTCCTTATGGAAACAAATTCATTCGGTAATGGCACTTGAACAGCCTTCTGGAACGAATTATGGCCGAAACTCGGGGGTCCACTGTATTAACCCTTTGACTGTTTCGGTCGTACAGTCATCCCTTGGTTTTCAATTGTCTCAGTTTTTGCCGATGGTACGGAACCTGTACACCAGTGCCGCGCACATACAAAGGCCATAGGCCCGCCACCCACGCACATTGTCACGCAGTCTAGCATTGTTTATGCTTGAGTGAACATCACCCCAGGAGTTCATACAAAACATTTATTAACAATTCATTGTTTTTGGCCCTTGATTATTGTGTGTAACTACTAAATAAGCTACCATGGGCCCAAAGATAGCTCCTAGTGCCAGTTCTTTGGTAAAGAAAGTGAGGAGTATTGTGGCATTGGGGAATTGCATGGGGTTGGATGTGAGTAGCCAGGATGTGGAAGAGTTGGTGGAGGACCACAATGAAGTTCTAACCACTGAAGACCTGCAAGAGCTTGAGCTGCAACACCATCAAACCACAACTCAGGAAATTGCTTCAGTGGAGGAAGAGAGATGTAAGGTGCCTTCTTCAGAGATTAAGGAGATTTGTGGAATGTGGAGTAGAGTAGGGTGCATTCATTTGTGGAGGAACATCACCCTGACAAAGATGTTGCAATCCGTCTCATCAACATGTTCAATGACAATCTCTTTTCCCATTTTAGGGACATTTTAAACAGCCGCCAGACACAGAGATCTCTGGACAGATATTTAGTGCCACAGGTGTGCAGTGACTCTCAAGCTGGTCCTAGTGGGATTAAAAGACAAAGAAGGGAAGTGACCCTAGATGAGGACTTGGTACCTAGAGTCCTTATGGAGGATTCCCTTCCAAAAATAGGGTCTCTTCCCTCTCCCTCCTCCCTCTCTTCCATCCAGCAACATCAGTCTTCAATAAAGGTAAGTGCCACATAGAGTTCATTCATTTGTGCATGTAAATCTATCTTTAAGGCCCCCCCCAAAAAAAAAAATTCCAAACTTCTGGGTTTCTGGAACGCATTAATTGAATTTCCATTATTTCTTATGGGGAAAATAGTTTTGGTTTTTGCCGATTTTGGTTTTAGTTGATCCATCTGGAGAAAGCTGGTAGGCCTACATGTGAGAGAATGGGTCTGTGTGGTCAGTGTGCGCAGTATAAAAAAAAATCGGGCAGCCAGTGGTGCATTGTGGGAACGCCATTTCAGTAGTCCTTGCGGTAAGAATTATCTGACTCCTTGGCGCATCTGGGACTGTTCTCTTCCTCAATGATAGCTCTAACACAGATGGAAGTGTCTCTGAAGATAAATTTCATGGTTTTGAGGAGTTTGTGACCGAAAGAAATGCCCAGGATACCAGAAGGAAGGAAGGAAGAGATGAGAGGAAGGAAGGAAAGAAGAGATGAGAGGAAGGAAGGAAGGAAGGAAAGAGGAGATGAGAGGAAGGAAGGAAGGAAAGAGGAGATGAGAGGAAGGAAGAAGGAAGGAATTAAGAAAGAAAGAAAGGAAGTAAGAGATGAGAGGAAGGAAGGAACAAAAGAAGTAAGAAAGGAATGAAGGAAGAAAGGAAGGCAGGAAGGAAGGAAATATGTAAGAAAGGAAGGCATAAAGAAAGGAAGGAAGAAAGGAAGCTAGGAAGGTAGGTATGAAGGAAAGGAAGGAGGTTGTGGGGAAGAAGACATGGGTCCCCTTTTGTGTTGACAGGTTGACAGGCAGTGTGGGGGTGGTGAGTAATGGTTTAATATGTCATTTTGACAGCTGCCTTACCCTGACTCAGCAAATTTAGATGTCCACACACACACACACACACACACATAGCTTGGAGCTTTGAAGTGCTAATTGCAGTTGATGGAAAGTGTCCAGTCATTATATATGTGTATATATATTATAGAACAATAGTTATAAACAATTTTTTTTATTGTTGGTTGGTGTAAACAAGTTTTGTAAACAATATAATGATACTAATGTTTGTGCAATTATTGTGTTGCATACAATGAGTGTATATATATATAGTACACTGCACCTTACTTTGGTCTCACAGGCCACATAAGTTACGTAAAAAAATAAAATAGTGAAAAAAACAAGAAACCTACGAAAGGAAGTAAACCAAAGTTTACCGGGTGAGCGGCATTCGCCGCTGTTGCCATACGCGGCTCATTTTTTGCCAACTTTACTGCTCTATATCTCGGTAAGTACTGATTGCAAAAAGAAATTTGGGGGGATTTAAACAATCAGAAAAATAATCTTAACATTTTAACCCTTTACCAGGCCACGCATCAAATTTGAGACACTGCAACATTTGCAACCTATATTCTGATAATATAAGCAATTCTAAGACATATTTATTTTTGTTCATTTGTCAAGTTTATTTATTTTAGGCGCCTCTTAAATACCCTCTATGGCAGAATCAAATATGAGGCACACCTGGCCTGGTAAAGGGTTTAATAAGAAAAAAAAAAATTCTAATATTTTGCGACATGAAATGACAGTTTCAGAAAGGTGTCTCCGACAGTCAAAGGGTTAAAAATCAAGTGTTGTTCAGCAATGGTGATCACACAGAAGCAAATTTATATCATACAGTGAATTACTAGTAAAAATAGTTGTGTCACATAAGCAAATTTGCACAAAACAATCACAAAGCAAGGGGAGAACCTGTATATACGTACTTCAAATTATCAAAGGACGATGACAATATTGATTTAGCTCAATAGTACTCTGATATAACGAGCCAGGCTCTGAGAGTATTAAGACTCTCAAAACTCATGAAAGATATATCAAAGGTATAACTAAGGGTGTGCTGGTAATTTCTTAACAACCAATTCTCATTGTTTAGATGTAGATAGCAGCATAAATCCTTGAGTGCTAATTCCACCAGAGAACCCTTATTGGTATTCTCTAGTCTGCATCCACTGGTTTCTAGAGGTAATAAGGAATATTGGCTCAGTTCATAAACCTGGCTTAATGCAAAGTACTGTTTGAGCTCACAGGTGTGTTGCTGATGAATTTCCTATGTACAGCTTTTGCAGAAATGTACAGATAGTGTGGAAAAACAATATCCTATCTTACTCACCTATCTCTGTTTGTTGAGTCAGAGGAACAACAGGATGAAGAAACTGTGGTAGGGTCCCATTAAGCTTCCGCGTGTGTCTGATAAACTGGTGATGGAGGAGGTCTTCTGCAGAAGGTCGATTTTCTGGAATGCATTCTAATGCTTGTGCAACAAAGCTGTGGGCTGCAGAGGTGAAGAGCCGCTGGGAGACAGCCATACTGGTGAGGTTATCACCAACGCTTCCACCAACACCTGAATCTGTCGCCACACCTGCTAACATATAACATATGCACACACATCACTATGGCAAAAATGTTAGTACGTAGTTATACACACTGTATTGTGAAAAACTGCATATTATCAACTATTCTGAAATTTTGCTGTGGAAGGTGTTACACACCTTACAAATCTGTGTAAGATGTTACAGAGATAAGCATAATTTACTGTATTAAAATATTCTACACTTATAAATTCATAGAAATATCATACAGAGATTAGAAAAAATCTTTGGCACCTGTAAATATTTAAGCTTGTAAATATTTAAAACTGAGAGGTCAGTGCATATGGAGACAGAAACACAAGCGACTAGATTGTAAATTTCAACCTCCTGAAGTCCTCTTCAATAGATGAGAGCCTCAGATGGAAATTGAAAAACAGACAAGCTATCTTCTGTCTCCTCATGGGTACTGACCTCTCATTAACCCTTTCACTGTTGGGACCCCTGATTCTAAACTCTTGCTCTGTCAAAAAAATATTTGAAAAAAAAAAAAATTCTTACCAAAACCTTAAGAATATTTTTGTGAGTGTTTTAACCCTTAAACTGACCAAACATAGATCTACATTCACTCGCGCAGCACTCCGAATATTTTGAAAAAAAAAAAAAAATTAAAGAGGGCAATTTTCTGTTACAAGACCAAAAATTTTTTTTTAGGACCAGTACTTACCGAGATATAGGACCACGAAGTTGGCACTGGATGCTTACCTGACAGCAACATGGAGTCCTGCCACTTGCAGAAGTGTTGCCGATATACCTTTTTTTCTCTTATTTTAATTTATATAATTTTTATGTTCTGATAATTACAACTTATAATAGCTCTTATGATTTCACAGCCAATCTTTGTTCTGACACTAATATTAGGTACTGAAATAGTACTCAAATAGTCACACTCACACTGACAGGTGAATATTTTCACCTGCCTTGGTCATTTACTATTGCTAGAAATATATACAAAGTATTTATAGGTCTCAGCAATGCTTTAGACACGCTGGAGTATGAAAATATGAAACTTCTTGAAGCATAGTGTTTATGGCAAGTCACTAAACTGCTGACAGGGTAAGCAGTGGAGTGACACTTGATGATAAAGCGCTGCTGCAGGGAATCCTGGCTTTATTTGTTTTCACTGTTACACACAAACATGTATGTCTGTCTGTCTATCTCTACTTATCTGTCTTTCTGTCTGCCTGTGTGTGTCTTTCCGTCTGCCTGTGTGTGTGTGTGTGTGTGTGTGTGTGTGTGTGTGTGTGTCTTTCCGTCTGCCTGTGTGTGTGTGTGTGTATGTGTGTCTTTCCGTCTGCCTGTGTGTGTGTGTGTGTGTGTCTTTCCGTCTACCTGTGTGTGTGTGTGTGTCTTTCCGTCTGCCTGTATGTGTGTGTGTGTGTGTGTCTTTCCGTCTGCCTGTGTGTGTGTGTGTGTGTCTTTCCGTCTGCCTGTGTGTGTGTGTGTGTGTCTTTCCGTCTGCCTGTGTGTGTGTGTGTGTGTCTTTCCGTCTGCCTGTGTGTGTGTGTGTGTGTGTCTTTCCGTCTGCCTGTGTGTGTGTGTGTGTCTTTCCGTCTGCCTGTGTGTGTGTGTGTGTGTCTTTCCGTCTGCCTGTGTGTGTGTGTCTTTCCGTCTGCCTGTGTGTGTGTGTGTCTTTCCGTCTGCCTGTGTGTGTGTGTGTCTTTCTGTCTGCCTGTGTGTGTGTCTTTCTGTCTGCCTCTGTGTGTGTCTTTCTGTCTGCCTGTGTGTGTGTCTTTCTGTCTGCCTGTGTATGTGTCTTTCTGTCTGCCTGTGTGTGTGTCTTTCTGTCTGCCTGTGTGTGTGTCTTTCTGTCTGCCTGTGTGTGTGTCTTTCTGTCTGCCTGTGTGTGTGTCTTTCTGTCTGCCTCTGTGTGTGTCTTTCTTTCTGCCTCTGTGTGTCTTTCTGTCTGCCTGTGTATGTCTTTCTGTCTGCCTCTGTGTGTGTCTTTCTGTCTGCCTATGTGTGTGTCTTTCTGTCTGCCTGTCTCTCAACCTCAGAGAGCGGCTCGTAAACCAACAGGTATTACACACGATGCAGAAGTGACAATACATATTACTTGCCAGTCATGCTTATGTCTTATACAGTGGGCCCTTGAAAATCGTCCATAATCCATTCCTGAGAGTCCGCCTATTTTCAAAATGGACGACTTTCAAAACCATTTTCCCCATAAGAAATAATGTAAATCAAATTAATCTGTTCCAGACATCCAAAAGTATTTAAAAAATATTTTTTTTACATAAAATGTACATTTATCTACACAGAAAACAATGAGACATGAAGTATAAAACAGTAATAACTTGACACTTACCTTTATTGAAGAGTTGTTGATGTGTGGAAGACAGGAGGAGGGTAAAGGATGGAAGAGTTACTATTGTTTGGAATAGGAATTCCCTTCCATAGACTTCAAGTACTAAGTCCTTTTCTGGGGTTACTTCCCTTCTTTGTCTTTTACTGCCACAGTACATTCATTACTTACTTAAAAATATTTGTTAGTCTTAACCCTTTCAGGGTTATTGACGTACTAGTACGGCTTACGCCCTGGGGTTATTGACGTACTAGTACGCCTAAATTCTAGCGCCCTCAAATCAAGCAGAAACAGGCTGTTAGGCCTAGATGTGATAGAATGGGTCTGTGTGGTCAGTGTGCGCAGTATAAAAAAATTCCTGCACCACACAGTGCATAATGAGGGAAAAAAAACTGACCGTGTTTTTGGTTTAAAACAGCGACTTTGCAGTCTATTTTCGTATGGTATTTATTGATGTATTCTCGTTTTCTTGGTCTCATTTGATAGATTGGAAGATATATTACAGAAATAGAGATGATTTTGATTGGTTTGACAACGACAAGTACCTTCAAATTGAGCTCAAAGTAGCGAAAATGTTCGATTTTTGACGATGTTCAAGAGTAAACAAATCACACCATGCCTCCAATACACATCAACTGGCATGTCTAATATTCATGCACAAGTGCTCTAATATCATTTATACCATTTTTACAATGATGCAGTTGTATACATAACAGTAAATCTTCTATTTTTTTGTGAGAATAAAAATTCAAAATGAAAAGCTAAAGTAATGTAAGAGGGGCCTGGAAACGTGACTAATGAACAGAGAAGACGTTATTTTAGTGCCAGGAATGTCTGCCTTGTTTATTCTGGACCCTATTTTGAAATTGGCATCGTTTGAAATTTGTGTGAAATTGGCCAAATTGCCATTTTCTGACCACTATTTTGGGTAGTTGTAATTGGTAAATAGGCGGTTTCTTGTACTCAATCGATAGAAGAAATGGAGTTCTAGCGAAATAGCTATAATTTTAGTTGACTGAAACATTGGAATTTGCTGAAAATAGGGCTCAAAGTGGGCGAAATCGCCGATGCGTAAGTGTCATGGCTACCGCTAACTTTGCAAAATGCATAATTCCGTTAGTTTTCGATCAAATTTCATAATTTTTGTGGCGTTATGATCGGAAAAAGATTCTCTATCATTTCATAAGAAAAAATAATTTTTTTTTTTTAAATTCTTGGACCCTGAGAACGAGTTTCGGAGACCCCCCTTGGACCCTGAAAGGGTTAATGTAGGGAGAGAGGTGTTTAGTATTTATTTGTAGGAATTCAGTGTAGGTAGCCTGTAGACGTAGGTACACATATGTAGCCCCCACCTGGGGCTTCACTACACAGCCATATTATTACACTACACAGCCATATTATTACACTACACAGCCATATTATTACCATGTTCACTGAGTTTAATCGTTTCTAACAACTACCTTTAGATGCCATCATAAACAAAGAGAGAAGTAATGAATAATTCATGCCGAGAATTGTAAACAAATGCGTATGATGGGCAGTTACTGCACCAGACGCCAGATTTACAGTTTTGTCTAATGCTGCAACAGAGAAAACGTAATGTTTACTCTCCACCCAACTCACCACTCGATAGCATATAAACATTGTATCAATGTTTATATGCTATATAATATGTAACATGTTTCTTATATAATTTTAAAGAAAATATCATAGATGGAGTAATGAAAATGTCTATATTAACCTAAAATAAAACATTTAACCTAAAATAAGACATTTGTTTGAGCTTGGTGTGGGGAAGTACCATGGCTGATTTGTGTGGGGAAGTATCCTGCCTGGTGTGGGGAAGTACCCTGGCTGATTTGTGTGGGGGAAGTACATTGCCTGGTGTGAGGAAGTACCCTGCCTGGTGTGGGGAAGTACCCTGTCTGGTGTGTTCTTTCTTGAATTCTATCGTGTTTCTCGCCTTCTTTAGCAAAGAGCTGGCACTAGGAGCTTTCTTTGGGCCCATGGTGGCTTATTTAGCAGTTGCAAGCACTAAAACGAATGGAATAATGACAAAATGTATGGTATGAATGCATGATTGGCGGTCACTCGCTGGTAAACAATGGCACACTGACGCTCAATGTGGTGTTTGTGCCCAGGCGGCTGGGAGGTCACGCGGACGCGTTTCAGATGACCGCCAATTTTTAAGCCATCGGACGAATTTCAAGTCAATATTTTGCTGAAAAAAGTGGACGATTTTCAAATTCGCCGATCTTCAAGGGAGACGATTTTCAAGGGTCCACTGTATCTACAAGCACTGTATAGCACTTTGCCTGGAATTTTTGGGTTATCCTAGGTAATTTACACTATGTATAATAACTGTAATATTGTAAAATTTCTTAGGGTTTTTGAATCCATTTTTAGGCTTGCCATTATTGTAAAATTTCTTATGGTTTTTTAATCCCTTTTTAGGCTTGCCATGTGAGAGAGTCAGAGATACAGACAGACAGACAGACAGACAGACAGACAGACAGACAGATATAGAGAGAGTCAAAGCCAGCCTGCCAAATACGTATTACATATGTTCCAGAATCATTTCTCTTTACTTAGGGCATAGGTTATAGGATATTCTGGCAGAATGACACTACCAATGGTATAAAAAATGAAAGGATGTTGCACAAATGTTACACATGGGTTATTATCGATGTTTTTGATATTTCCTCGACCACTTATGGCCACATCCATCACTTTCCTCTTAAAAGGGGAGTGTTAATATGATGTGACATCAGTGAATCCCTGGTGTTTGCCATGCTATTTGCTCTAGTTGGTGCTCAATTGAACTGGTGCTCCCGCAAGGTACAGTAGGGCCCCACTTATACGACAGGTTAGGTTCCATGCTACTGCCGGAAAGCAGACTTCGCCGAAAAGCAGAACTCCATTTTTTCCATTTATAAATGCATATAAATGCCAAATAACAAGTTTACACTAACATAT
Source organism: Cherax destructor (assembly GCA_009830355.1). Classification (NCBI taxonomy): domain Eukaryota; kingdom Metazoa; phylum Arthropoda; class Malacostraca; order Decapoda; family Parastacidae; genus Cherax; species Cherax destructor. The sequence continues at coordinate 81,875 of WNWK01005689.1, read as the reverse complement.
ATTAAGTTAGCAATAGAACTAGGCATTAAAAAGTAAAATACACACACAGTACACTCATTATTTACCTCAAAATATTTGTAGTCTTAATGTAGGGTAAAAGGTGAGTAGTATTTACTGTAAGAAGTCAGGTGTGGAAGCCCTCTTGGCCATCCCACCCACACATACTATACTACGATGCTTAAAGTGCCCTAGTGATAATAATAATAGTTTATTGTGACATGATACAAAGATGTACAATGGGTTATGAGATTACAAGAGGTGTACATGCCAAAAGCCCCTAATATGCAGAGCATTGTGGGCAGACTTAAAATTAACTTAAAGCTAAATGGTAAGAATTATAGTAAACAATTCACAATATAAGTATAGTTGAGTATTTAAGCTATGAAATTTGAATATAATTTGAACATAACATTTTTGACACATAATAGTTTTATAATTTTGGATAATTACAGTTTTATATGTCAACATAATAATTTATTATTTGTATTAATAAATTCATTAAATCAGATTAAACAAATCAAATCGATTATTTGTGTTGTAATAAATGGTCATTAGAAGAGTTACAAGGGTACATGAGAATGGATTTCTTTATTTGGTATACATTACACTCATTACTTACCTTAAAATATTTGTAATCTTAATGGTCTTAATGTAGGGTGAGAAGTGAAAAGTATTTATTTGTAGAAAGTCGTGTGGGAGGTATGGCATCCTGCCTGGCCACTCCCACCTACTACGACATTAAGCGCCCTAAAGCAATAAAATGCATATACATACAGTACACTCATTACTTACCTTAAAATATTTGTAGTCTTAATGTAGGGTGAGAAGTGAGTAAGCGAGATAAAAACAAATAAACAAGAGAGAGAGAAAGATAGAGCCACAGAGTACTTATGTAAACAAACCAACTACTAGTTATGGTTGATACATGTTCATACAAACACCTTATTATATACAAGTTGTCTCCACAGTGGTACAATACAATAAATAAAGACCAACACTTCTATTCTCATGTAATTTTTAGAAGGAATGATGCTCTGACAAATTATTATCATTATTATAATTATTACAAGTAATATACTCCGACATTTAATTAATTAATTAATTAATTTTAGGTAGTAGGTTGGTAGACAGCAACCACCCAGGGAGGTACTACCGTCCTGCCAGGTGACTGTGAAACAGAAACCTGAAACTGTTTTACATGATGGTAGGATTGCTGGTGTCTTTTTTCTGTCTCATAAACACGCTGGATAACAGGTATATCTAGCTACTTCTACTTACACTTTAGGTCACACTACACTGGCATACACATGCATATATATACATACACACATCTAGGTTTTTCTTCTTTTTCTTAATAGCTCTTGTTCTTTTTATTTTCTCTATTGTCCATGGGGAAGTGGAAAAGAATCTTTCCTCCGTAAGCCATGCGTGTCGTATGAGGCGACTAAGATGCCGGGAGCAATGGGCTAGTAACCCCTTCTCCTGTACAAATCTACTAAAAACGAGAAGAAGAAAAACTTTATAAAATTGGGTTGTCTGAATGTGCGTGGATGTAGTGCGGATGATAAGAAAGAGATGATTGCCGATGTTATGAATGAAAAGAAGTTGGATGTCCTGGCCCTAAGCGAAACAAAGCTGAAGGGGGTAGGCGAGTTTCAGTGGGGAGAAATAAATGGGATTAAGTCAGGAGTATCTGAGAGAGTTAGAGCTAAGGAAGGGGTAGCAATAATGTTGAAGGATCAGTTATGGAAGGAAAAGAGGGAATATAAATGTGTAAATTCAAGGATTATGTGGATTAAAATAAGGGTCGGATGCGAAAAGTGGGTCATAATAAGCGTGTATGCACCTGGAGAAGAGAGGAGTGTAGAGGAGAGAGAGAGATTTTGGGAGATGTTAAGCGAATGTATAGGAACTTTTGAACCAAATGAGAGAGTAATTGTGGTAGGGGACCTAAATGCTAAAGTGGGAGAAACATGCAGAGAGGGTGTAGTAGGTAAGTTTGGGGTGCCAGGTGTAAATGATAATGGGAGCCCTTTGATTGAACTTTGTATAGAAAGGGGTTTAGTTATAGGTAATACATATTTTAAGAAAAGAGGATAAATAAGTATACAAGATATGATGTAGGGCGTAATGACAGTAGTTTGTTGGACTATGTATTGGTAGATAAAAGACTGTTGAGTAGACTTCAGGATGTACATGTTTATAGAGGGGCTACAGATATATCAGATCACTTTTTAGTTATAGCTACAGTGGGAGTAAAAGGTAGATGGGATACAAGGAAAATAGAATCAGTAAGTAAAAGAGAGGTGAAGGTTTATAAACTAAAAGAGGAGGCAGTTAGGGTAAGATATAAACAACTATTGGAGGATAGATGGGCTAGTGAGAGTGTAGGCAATGGGGTCGAAAATGTATGAGGTAGATTTAAAAATGTAGTGTTAGAGTGTTCAGCAGAAGTTTGTGGTTACAGGCGAGTGGGTGCGGGAGGGAAGAGGAGCGATTGGTGGAATGATGATGTAAAGAGAGTAGTAAGGAGAAAAAGTTAGCATATGAGAGGTTTTACAAAGTAGAAGTGATGCAAGGAGGGAAGAGTATATGGAGAGAAAAAGAGAGGTTAAAAGAGTGGTGAAGCAATGTAAAAAGAGAGCAGATGAGAGAGTGGGTGAGATGTTATCAGCAAATTTTGTTGAAAATAAGAAAAAGTTTTGGAATGAGATTAATAAGTTGAGGAAGCCTAGAGAACAAATGGATTTGACAGTTAAAAATAGGAGAGGAGAGTTATTAAATGGAGAGTTAGAGGTATCGGGAAGATGGAGAGAATATTTTGAGGATTTGTTAAATGTTGATGAAGACAGGGAAGCTGTGATTTCGTGTGTAGGGCAAGGAGGAATAACATCTTGTAGGAGGGTGGAAGAGCCAGTTGTGGGTGTAGGGGAAGTTCGTGAGGCAGTGGGTAGAATGAAAGGGGTAAGGCAGCTGGGATTGATGGGATAAAGATAGAAATGTTAAAAGCAGGTGGGGATATAATTTTGGAGTGGTTGGTGCTATTATTTAATAAATGTATGGAAGAGGGTAAGGTACCTAGGGATTGGCAGAGAGCGTGTATTGTTCCTTTGTATAAAAGCAAAGGGGACAAAAGAGAGTGCAAAAATTATAGGGGAATAAGTCTGTTGAGTGTACCTGGTAAAGTGTATGGTAGAGTTATTATTGAAAGAATTAAGAGTAAAACAGAAAGCAGGATAGCAGATGAACAAGGGGCTTTAGGAAAGGTAGGGGGTGTGTAGACCAAGTGTTTACAGTGAAACATATAGGTGAACAGTATTTGGATAAGGGTAAAGATGTTTTTGTGGCATTTATGGATTTGGAAAAGGCGTATGATAGGGTAGATAGGGGGGCAATGTGGCAGATGTTGCAGGTGTATGGAATAGGAGGAAGGTTACTGAAAGCAGTGAAGAGTTTTTATGAGGATAGTGAGGCTCAGGTTAGAGTGTGTAGGAGGGAAGGGGACTATTTCCCAGTAAAAGTGGGCCTTAGACAAGGATGTGTGATGTCACCGTGGTTGTTCAATATATTTATAGATGGGGTTGTAAGAGAAGTGAATGCGAGGGTCTTGGCAAGAGGTGTTGGGCTAAAAGATAAAGAAGCAAATACAAAGTGGGAGTTGTCACAGTTGCTTTTGCTGATGACACTGTGCTTTGGGAGATTCTGAAGAGAAGCTGCAGAGGTTGGTGGATGAATTTGGTAGGGTGTGTAAAAGAAGAAAATTGAAAGTGAATATAGGAAAGAGTAAGGTGATGAGGATAACAAAAAGAATAGGTGACGAAAGATTGGATATCAGATTGGAGGGAGAGAGTATGGAGGAGGTGAATGTATTCAGATATTTGGGAGTGGACATATCGGCGGATGGGTCTATGAAGGATGAGGTGAATCATAGAATTGATGAGGGGAAAAGGGTGAGTGGAGCACTTGAGTCTGTGGAGACAAAGAACCTTGTCCATGGAAGTAAAGAGGGAATGTATGAGAGTATAGTTATACCAACGCTCTTATATGGGTGTGAAGCATGGGTGATGAATGTTGCAACGAGGAGAAGGCTGGAGGCATTTGAGATGTCATGTCTGAGGTCAATGTGTGGTGTGAATATAATGCAGAGAATTCGGAGTTTGGAAATTAGGAGGAGGTGCGGGATTACCAAAACGATTGTCCAGAGAGCTGAGGAGGGGTTGTTGAGGTGGTTTGGACATGTAGAGCGAATGGAACGAGACAGAGTGACTTCGAGAGTGTATAAATCTGTAGTGGAGGGAAGGCGGGGTAGGGGTCGGCCTAGGAAAGGTTGGAGGGAGGGGTAAAGGAAGTTTTGTGTGCGAGGGCTTGGACTTCCAGCAAGCATGTGTGAGCGTATTTGATAGGAGTGAATGGAGGCATATGGTTTTAATACTTGACGTGCTGTTGGAGTGTGAGCAAAGTAACATTTATGAAGGGATTCAGGGAAACCGGCAGGCCGGACTTGAGTTCTGGAGATGGGAAGTACAGTGCCGGCACTCTGAAGGAGGGGTGTTAATGTTGCAGTTTTATAACTGTAGTGTAAAGCACCCTTCTGGCAAGACAGTGATGGAGTGAATGATGATGAAAGTTTTTCTTTTCGGGCCACCCTGCCTTGGTGGGAATCGGCCGATGTGTTAATAAAAAAAAAAAATAATTTAATTAAAGCTCCCAAGAGCGATAAAATACATATACAGTCCATTCATTAATTACCTTAAAATATTTGTAGTCTTAATGTAGGGTGAGAGGTGAGTTTTATTTGTAGGAAGTCAGGTTTGGGAAGTATGGGTTGCCAGCCAGGGCAGCCCTCCCCGCCCCACCCCACCCACACGTAATGTAAACAAACCAGGCGAACATGTCTGGTTTTCGTCACTTTACATTGTGTACAAGTTGTCTCTACGTTGATACAGTAGAATAAATAATGAGAAACACTCCCATTCTCATGTAACACCATTTTTAGTTACCCCCAGTAATATTATAGTGTACACATTTTCTCTGATGTTGGACTACAAGTCGCCTGGCTACCACATCTCATATTTATGTTAATTTATTCTACTGTGGGGTGTATTTAGATGGATTAAGCAAAATGTGGCCCGGTGGTCTAATGGCTAGAGCTCTCGCTTCACACACAGAGGGCCCGGGTTCGATTCCCGGCGGGTGGAAACATTTCGACGTGTTTCCTTATACCTGTTGTCATGTTCACCTAGCAGCAAATAGGTACCTGGGTTGTTAGTCGACTGGTGTGGGCCGCATCCTGGAGGACAAGATTAAGGACCCCAATGGAAATAAGAGACAGTCCTCGATGACGCACTGACTTTCTTGGGTTATCCTGGGTGGCTAACCCTCCGGGGTTAAAAATCCAAAGAAATCTTATCTTATCTTAATGTGTGTAAGTTTACTTAGGTACAGGTACACACAAGTATAATTATCAGTTATAATAATGTAGGTATGTAGTCTGCCTGGGCTACATACCTACACCTACCTACATGTGGCCCAGAGCCATATTAACATCGACATACCATGTTCACTGAGTTTAATCAATTCTATCAACTACCTTTAGATGCTATCATAAACAAAGGGAGAAGTAATGAATAATTCATGCCGAGAATTGTACACAAAAGCGTTATGCATTAAGGGGAGTGACGTAATGTTTTCCCTCCGCCCGGCTACCACACCTCCATAGTATATAAACATAAAATGTTTATATGCTATGTAACATGTTTCTTATATAATTTTGAAGAAAATATCATAGATGGATTAATGAAAATGTCTATATTAACGTAAAATAAGACATTTAATGTGCCCAAGTGACTATTATGTATTACGTAATGTTTTCCCTCCGCCCGGCAACCAAACCTCCATTGCATATAAACAGCATGTTTATATGCCATGTAACATGTTTATTATGTAATTTTGAAGAAAATATCATAGATGGATTAATGAAAATGTCTATATTGACGTAAAATTGGACATTTAATGTGCCCAAGAGTGATTATTACATAATAAGAGAGATGTGCTCAGAGAGAATGTAAACAAACCGGGTGGCATGCGCCGTATTTGAAAGACCACTCGCCGTATAGAAAGTTTTGCTCATAATTTGAAATTGCCATATTAGCGAAACGCCATAAAGCGTGGCCCTACTGTATACTATATGAAACTCCTTGAAGCATGGTGTAAGACAAGTGTTACTCCACTGCTGACAGTGCAGCAGTGGATTGACACTTGATGATCGTGCATTGCCTTGGCTTTATTTGTGTTCACTGTCTGTTACAAACAAACATGTCTGTCTGTGTGTCTGTCTGTCTGTGTGTCTGTCTGTCTGTGTGTCTGTGTGTGTGTGTCTGTCTGTGTGTGTGTCTGTCTGTGTGTGTGTCTGTCTGTGTGTGTGTCTGTGTGTGTGTCTGTCTGTGTGTGTGTCTGTCTGTGTGTGTGTCTGTCTGTGTGTGTGTCTGTCTGTGTGTCTGTCTGTGTGTCTGTCTGTGTGTCTGTCTGTGTGTCTGTCTGTGTGTCTGTCTGTGTGTCTGTCTGTGTGTCTGTCTGTGTGTCTGTCTGTGTGTCTGTCTGTGTGTCTGTCTGTGTGTCTGTCTGTGTGTCTGTCTGTGTGTCTGTCTGTGTGTCTGTCTGTGTGTCTGTCTGTGTGTCTGTGTGTCTGTGTGTCTGTCTGTGTGTCTGTCTGTGTGTCTGTCTGTGTGTCTGTCTGTGTGTCTGTCTGTGTGTCTGTCTGTGTGTCTGTCTGTGTGTCTGTCTGTGTGTCTGTCTGTGTGTCTGTCTGTGTGTCTGTGTGTCTGTCTGTGTGTCTGTCTGTGTGTCTGTCTGTGTGTCTGTCTGTCTGTCTGTGTGTCTGTATCTCTCTGTCTGTGTGTCTGTACCTCTCTGTCTGTGTGTCTGTACCTCTCTGTCTGTGTGTCTGTACCTCTCTGTCTGTGTGTCTGTACCTCTCTGTCGGTGTGTCTGTACCTCTCTGTCGTGTGTCTGTACCTCTCTGTCGGTGTGTCTGTACCTCTCTGTCGGTGTGTCTGTACCTCTCTGTCGGTGTGTCTGTACCTCTGTGTGTCTGTACCTCTCTGTCTGTGTGTCTGTACCTCTCTGTCTGTGTGTCTGTACCTCTCTGTCTGTGTGTCTGTACCTATCTGTCTGTGTGTCTGTCCCTCTCTGTCTGTCCCTCTATGTCTGTCTGTCTGTCCCTCTATGTCTGTCTGTCTGTCCCTCTCTGTCTGTCTGTCCCTCTCTGTCTGCCTGTCCCTCTCTGTCTGCCTGTCCCTCTCTGTCTGCCTGTCCCTCTCTGTCTGCCTGTCCCTCTCTGTCTGCCTGTCCTCTCTGTCTGCCTGTCCCTCTCTGTCTGTCCCTCTCTGTCTGTCCCTCTCTGTCTGTCCCTCTCTGTCTGTCCCTCTCTGTCTGTCCCTCTCTGTCTGTCTGTCCCTCTCTGTCTGTCTGTCCCTCTCTGTCTGTCTGTCCCTCTCTGTCTGTCTGTACCTCTCTGTCTGTCTGTACCTCTCTGTCTGTCTGTACCTCTGTCTGTCTGTCCTCTCTGTCTGCTGTACCTCTCTGTCTGTCTGTACCTCTCTGTCTGTCTGTACCTCTCTGTCTGTCTGTCCTCTCTGTCTGTCTGTCCCTCTCTGTCTGTCTGTACCTCTCTGTCTGTCTGTACCTCTCTGTCTGTCTGTACCTCTCTGTCTGTCTGTACCTCTCTGTCTGTCTGTACCTCTCTGTCTGTCTGTACCTCTCTGTCTGTCTGTACCTCTCTGTCTGTCTGTACCTCTCTGTCTGTCTGTACCTCTCTGTCTGTCTGTACCTCTCTGTCTGTCTGTACCTCTCTGTCTGTCTGTACCTCTCTGTCTGTCTGTACCTCTCTGTCTGTCTGTACCTCTCTGTCTGTCTGTACCTCTCTGTCTGTCTGTACCTCTCTGTCTGTCTGTACCTCTCTGTCTGTCTGTACCTCTCTGTCTGTCTGTACCTCTCTGTCTGTCTGTACCTCTCTGTCTGTCTGTACCTCTCTGTCTGTCTGTACCTCTCTGTCTGTCTGTACCTCTCTGTCTGTCTGTACCTCTCTGTCTGTCTGTACCTCTCTGTCTGTCTGTACCTCTCTGTCTGTCTGTACCTCTCTGTCTGTCTGTACCTCTCTGTCTGTCTGTACCTCTCTGTCTGTCTGTACCTCTCTGTCTGTCTGTACCTCTCTGTCTGTCTGTACCTCTCTGTCTGTCTGTACCTCTCTGTCTGTCTGTACCTCTCTGTCTGTCTGTACCTCTCTGTCTGTCTGTACCTCTCTGTCTGTCTGTACCTCTCTGTCTGTCTGTACCTCTCTGTCTGTCTGTACCTCTCTGTCTGTCTGTACCTCTCTGTCTGTCTGTACCTCTCTGTCTGTCTGTACCTCTCTGTCTGTCTGTACCTCTCTGTCTGTCTGTACCTCTCTGTCTGTCTGTACCTCTCTGTCTGTCTGTACCTCTCTGTCTGTCTGTACCTCTCTGTCTGTCTGTACCTCTCTGTCTGTCTGTACCTCTCTGTCTGTCTGTACCTCTCTGTCTGTCTGTACCTCTCTGTCTGTCTGTACCTCTCTGTCTGTCTGTACCTCTCTGTCTGTCTGTACCTCTCTGTCTGTCTGTACCTCTCTGTCTGTCTGTACCTCTCTGTCTGTCTGTACCTCTCTGTCTGTCTGTACCTCTCTGTCTGTCTGTACCTCTCTGTCTGTCTGTACCTCTCTGTCTGTCTGTGTATTATATACTTCCCAGTCATGCTTATTATGCCTTATATCAACAAGCAAAGTATAGCACTGTCTGGATTTTTTTGGGTTATCCTAGGTAATTTACACTAAGTATAACAACTGTTAGTTAGTTACCATTTTGTCCTAGGCACATGTCGATTAGACACTAGGCCTGTTGTATGTATGTGTGTGTGTAACGAAACACTTCGAAATGTTTCGGCCCCGCCGGGAATTGAACCCGGGCCCTCCGTGCGTGAAGCAAGAGCGCTAGCCACCATGCCATCGGGGCGTGTAACTGTACTTGTGTATCTGTGTGACAGACAGACAGGAGCTGTGAATCGACCCCTGCAACCACAACTAGGTGAGTACAGACGGAGATAGAGAGAGCCAAAATCAATCAGACAGCCAGACACCCACCCAGCTGGCCTTTCAAACACATATTACACATGTTCCAGAATAGTTTCTCTCTACTTAGTGCATAGGTTACAGGCCATTCTGGCAAGATGACACTACCAGTGGTATCAAAATTGAAAAGATGTTGCACATGGGTTATTATCGAAGTTTTTGATATTTCCTCGACCACTTGAGGCCACATCCATCTCAAAGCCACTAAACTCTGGGTCAATATCACTTTCCTCTTAAAACGGGAGTGTTAATACAACATGGCATCAGTGAATCCCTGGTGTTTGCTATGCTGTTTGCTCTAGCTGGCACTCAATTGAACTGGTGCTCCCATAAGGTACTAAGTGGTCCCAGATTCTTTTAATACTGCACACACCAAGTGTTAAATATTGATCAGGCATCTCAAGCCAATCGTGCCAAATTTGGAGGCAGGAAAAATAAAACGATGATCTGCGTTTGGAGCGCTAGTGGTGAAAACATAGAAATACGTTTGGACAGTTTAAGGGTTATTGTTGCTCTCACTATCCACTTAAAGAAAATCTGAAATGGCAGAGAATCTTTTTCTGAAGGTAATGACACCAGAAGTATGATATTTGATAAAAAACTTACAGAATTGCTTAAGCACAAAGTTAGTGGTCTCAGTACAATTTACCCATTAGTAATTTCACTCATTTTGAGTCCTATTTTAAGTCAATTCTAATGATTCATTCGACCAAATTCTTAGCAATTTTGCTAGTATACCTTCAGTTTTATTAGTTGAGCACAAGAAACTGCCCATTCAACTATTACAACTACCCTATAAAGTGCAAAGAATTTGGTAATTTGGCCAATATTATGCAAAATTAAAAATACAGTGAACCCCCGGTGGTCGTCCTGCTCCAAACTCGTCCTTTTATGTAAGTGTATTTTTTTAAATGCTTTTGTAAGTGTATTTTTGGGTGTCTAAAAGGACTAGTCTACTTTACATTATTCCTTATGGGAATAAATTCGTTTTGTAATGGCACTTGAACAGCTTTCTGGAATGAAAAAAAAATAAAACGGGGGTCCACTGTATACCCATTTAAATATACAGTGGACCCCCGGCTAACGAACAAAATTCATTCCAGAAGCCTGCTCAAGTGCCATTACCGAACGAATTTACTTCCTTAAGAAATAATGTCACGTAGGTTAGTCTATTTCAGACCCCCAAAAATACACTTCCACAAGCACTTACAATATTATACATAGTACTTACATAATTGTACGATTTTCGGGGTGTTCGTTAGCCGGGGGTCCACTGTAGTCCAAAATAAACAATGCAGACATTCCTGGCACTAAAACATTTCCTCTGTTCATTAATCATGTCCCTAGACCTCTCCTATATTACACTTGCCTTTCATTTTGAATTCTTGATCACACAAAAACAAGATTTACTCTACTTCTTGGATAATAAACTATAACCAGGAAAGATTGGTCATGGTTTACGGCATCCCAGTAATATAATTAGACCAATCAGACCTATTAAAAACCCCATAAAACAGACAGGGAAATGTGGGGGGAAAAGCCTTACTCATCCTATGGAATATTGCCAAAAATCAAACATTTCCAAACATTTTGAAGTCAATTTCAAGCTACTTCTGGACTGACTAATCAAAATCATCTATTTCAGTAGTATGTTTTCTATTCTATTAAATGATACAAGAAACAGTCAATAAAACCATAAAAACCATCCGAGAAAGCACTGCAAAGTCTATATTTTGCACCATACACACGGTCACAGTTTTGTTTTCCTATCATGCACTGCGTGAGGCTGGATTTTTTTTTTATATGGTGTACCCTCACTGCTCAAACCAATTATCATATCTAGGCCAAAATTTACTACTATGCTTATCTGAGCTTATGACGTAGAACTACATGAGGGACCCTGGCTTCAATGATGTACGTAGTTCTATGTGACAGCGACTAAAATGGTTATTGACCGTTCTTCACTAACCTGATCGATCAATACAGGAGTTCCTCAAGGCAGTGTCCTGGATCCTTAGCCATTCCTAATCTACATCAATGAGCTTTCAAATGCTTCACAGGAACTTCAACCAATTCTGTTTGGTGATGGCATAACTTTCATCCTTTGAAATCCTGATTTGGCTGCACTCAACACGGTTAACCCTTTCAGGGTTGGTCCCGTACATGTACGGCTTAACAGCCAGTGTCGGCCCCATACTTATACGCCAAAATTCTAGCGCCTTCAAATTTGGTGGAAGAAAGCTGGTAGGCCTACATATGAAAGAATGGGTCTGCATGGTCAGTGTGCGCAGTATAAAAAAAAAAAAAACCTGCAGCAAGCAGTGCATAATGAGAAAAAAAAACTCCAACCTTGTTTTTGGTTTAAAACAGCGATTTTGCAGTGTATTTTCGTATGGTATTTAAGGTTGTATTCTCGTTTTCTTGGTCTCATTTGATAGAATGGAAGATATATTACAGAAATAGAGGAGATGATTTTGATTGGTTTCATAATGAAAAGTATACCTTGAAATTGACCTCAAAGTAGCGGAAATGTTCTATTTTTGCCAATGTTCAAGAGTAAACAAATCATGCCACATGTCCAATACACGTCAACTGGTGAGTAATATTCTTTCACAAGTGCGCTGATATTATTTATACCATTTTTACAATAATGCAGTAGTCTGTATAGCAGTAAATCTTCTATTTTTTTGTGAGAATAAAAATTCAGAATGGAAAGCAAGAATAATATAAGAGTGGCCTGGAGACGTGACTAATGAACAGAGAAAATTTCATTTTAGTGCCAGGAATGTCTGTCTTGTTTATTCTGGACCCTATTTTGAAATTGGCATATCTTGAAATTTGTGTGAAATTGGCCAAATTACTGATTTCTGACCACTTTCTTGGGTAGTTGAAATAGGTAAATGGGCGGTTTCTTATACTGTACTCAATCAACAGAATAGAAGGAATACTAGCGAAATAGCTATGAGATTGGTAGACTGGAACAATGGAATGGGCCAAAAATAGGGAGTAAAGTGTGCAAAATCGCTGATGCATAAATAGTATCGCCGTTGGGTTAAGTGTAAGTCTAACCTAACCACTCTGTAATCCGGCAAAATTACTAATCCTACAGGTCCCGATGACCCCGGATTAGTATAGCCAACTTGTACTAATCATGTATAGGCAAAAAATATATACAGTGGACCCCCGGTTTACGTTAGTCTCCAAACTTGCCCTTTTATGTAAGTGTATTTTTGGGGGTCTAAAAAGACTAATCTAATTTACATTATTCCTTATGGGAACAAATTCGTTCGGTAACGACACTTGAACAGCATTCTGAAACGAAAAAATGACGTAATCCGGGGGTCCACTGTATATATAAAAGAGGAAGAAGAATAAAAGTTAAGAAAACTACCTAATAGTAGTATTCAATATTGACAGTTTCTTCAAGACTACGGTGTTCATCACCTGCTCCTAGGCTGAGGGACTAATTACCTCATCTTCCACTGTCTGCTGTATATATTTCAAGTCTTCACGTCCATGTAATGAATTGATAAAGCCACTGGATGGCAAAACATCTACAAATAAAGATAACCAGACATTGCACATGTATCTAATTCATCAGTATACTATTATTGCTGTTATGGTTAACATATTATAGATATGATAATCACAACAGAGGAGGTTCCAAGTTTACCAAGAGTCCAAACTACACACATCCACACTAATGAATGGGATATTCATCAAATAATTATAATTTTCCAACCTCAGATAAATATGAAAAAAGTAATAACCCTTCGAAAGACTTTTATTTATAAATTGAAACCCCAGATTGTTTTAAAAGTTCAAAAACTGTCAACAAAGCTCACTTGTATATTCAAATGAAGACCAAAACACAGTTTGAAAGTTCAAACACCAGGAACACAACTCATTTGTAAGCTGAGACCTCCAGTATAACAAAGAAATCTTACTTTAATACTTGCAGTGCAAGCCATCTCCATAACTTGCTCAAAGTGGTAGCCTATAAGGACAAAATCTGAGTGAAAAGAAAATTTCTCCATCACATAGAGCAAAACATTGGTTCCAGTCCCTCTGCCTGCCCTTCTGGGTTGGTGGATCAAAAAACCAGTGGACGTACATAAGACTTGAGCACAATAGTAAGATGTACTGTACCTTGTCCATTCTCTACGTTCTGAGAACAGGTGGAGGCATCATAGAGATATGGTACTCTGTCTTCCAGCTTCTCCAGCAGCATGAGAGTTGAAGGTATACCTCTGTATGGCACTTCTCCATTACCTAACTCACAAACTACGATGCCCACACTGTAAACATCACTCTTCTCACTGTAACCATACAGATCCTGCAAGCAGTAACAACAGTACGTATTACTATATACTGTACATATACTATACAGTACTGTACAGAAACTGTATGTGTAAATATATACAGTGGTCCCTCGGTTTTCGTGCATCTCCAAACTCGAACATTTATGTAAGTGTATTTTCGTAAGTGCTGTTGCAAGTGTATTTTTGGGGGTCTGAAATAGACTAACCTATGTGACATTATTTCTTAAGGAAGTAAATTTGTTCGGTAATGGCACTTGAGCAGCATTCTGGAACGAATTTTCGGCAAAAACCGAGGGACCACTGTATATATATTTTTTAATGCACTGGCCATCTCCCATCGAGGCAGGGTGACCTATAAAGAAAAATGCAGCTTTAATGTGGGTGCAGGATTGTTATAAAAATGTCATACCTATAGACTAATATGATTCAAGAAAAAGTGAAGTCATTATATGACAACTTAAAGCAAAAGGAAGGTGAAGGATCTAAAGTTGGAGAATTTAATGCCAGCAAGGGATGGTTTGATAATTTTAGAAATAGACTGATTTGGCTTAAAAAAATGTCAACATCATGTGCAAAACTTGTATGGAAGTGGATAGCTTATCCTTACATAGGCATAAGGCGAGTGATATTTAATATAAAATTAATAATGCATTAGTTTTCTTATTGTTTTATAACTTTGCTTTCAAAGAATTACATTACCGTACAGTATGCCCCCCTCTCTCTCCCCCTCTCTCTCCCTCTCTCTCTCCGTCTCTCTCTCTCCCTCCGTCTCTCTCCCTCCCTCTCTCTCTCTCTCCGTCTCTCTCCCTCTCCTCTCTCTCTCTCCTCCCTCTCTCCTCCCTCCCTCTCTCTCTCTCTCTCCTCTCTCTCTCTCGTCTCTCCTCTCTCTCGTCTCTCCTCTCTCTCCGTCTCTCTCTCTCTCTCTCTCTCTCTCCTCTCTCTCTCTCTCCGTCTCTCTCTCTCTCTCTCTCTCTCTCTCTCCGTCTCTCTCTCTCTCTCTCCGTCTCTCTCTCTCGTCTCTCTCCTCTCTCTCTCTCTCTCTCTCTCTCTCTCTCCGTCTCTCTCTCTCCGTCTCTCTCTCTCCGTCTCTCTCTCTCTCCGTCTCTCTCTCTCTCTCTCTCTCTCGTCTCTCTCTCTCTCTCTCTCCGTCTCTCTCTCTCCTCTCTCCGTCTCTCTCTCTCTCTCCGTCTCTCTCTCTCTCGTCTCTCTCTCTCCTCCTCTCCCTCTCCGTCTCTCCTCTCTCTTCTCCGTCTCTCTCTCTCTTCTCCCTCTCTCTCTCGTCTCCCCTCTCCGTCTCTCTCTCTCCTCTCCTCTCTCTCTCTCTCCGTCTCTCTCTCTCTCTTCTCCGTCCCCTCCTCTCTCTCTCTCTCTCTCTCTCTCTCTCTCTCTCCGTCTTCTCTCTCCTCTCCGTCTCTCTCTCTCTCTCTCTCCGTCTCTCTCTCTCTCTCTCTCCGTCTCTCTCTCTCTCTCCTCTCTCTCTCTCTCCGCTTTCTCTTCCTCTTCTCTCTCTCCGTTTCTCTCTCTTCTCTCTTCCCTCTCTCTCTCTCTCTCTCTTCTCTCTCTCTCTCTCTCCGTTCTCTCTCTCTCTCTCTCTCCGTCTCTCTCTCTCTCTCTCCGTCTCTCTCTCTCTCTCTCCTCTCTTCTCTCTCTCTCCGTCTCTCTCTCTCTCTCCGTCTCTCTCTCTCTCTCCGTCTCTCTCTCTCTCTCCGTCTCTCTCTCTCTCTCCGTCTCTCTCTCTCCGTCTCTCTAACTCTCTCCGTCTCTCTCTCTCTCTCTTTTTTACACAGGGTTTGACAAGGTTAGGTTAATTAAGGATCCTTAACTTTATTGACAAGCTATTTACAAGTTAAGGATTCCTAACTTTATTGACAAGCTAAGAGCTGTTACCTACATCAGCTCATTTGAAAGCATTTTTATTGTTATGAAACATACAAGTATGGAACAGGATAAAGTTGGAGCCATCTGTGGGCCAGCATTTTCATTCGATCAACTGACTATCTCGTTGACATCATAATGCTGTACGAATGTGTTCCAGACTCGAGTCATCCTGGGGATAAATGATCTCAGATGAAGTGAAGTTCTGGAGAAGGGTACAGCCAGAGTGAAGTTGCTGCTTTCTGCCCGTCTTGTGGTATAGAAGCTTGCTTCTCGCTGTTCTTGAAGTGGAGCCAAGTGTGGCACTTTGACAATGTTGGCCTTGTACATAACAGTAAGGCCACCCACATCCCTCCTGTGTTGAAGGCTCTGCTGAAATGACAGATCTATCCAGGATGGGTCCAGACAAGAGATGAGACGTCTTGCTCTGTTCTCTACTCTGTCAAGCAGTCACAGATGAGAGGGGGGGGGGCAGGCAAACCAAGAAAGTGGAGCATACTCAAAGTGTGAGTGTACTTGTGCCTCATACAGACTCTTGCAACCCCTACTGTCAAGCAGATGCGAGATACGTCCAAGTCTGTAAGCTTCCTGGCTGCCTTGTTTGCAAGATTTACAACGTGGTTCTTCATGATCAGTTTGGAGTCAAATTTCACCCCAAGGATATCAAATTCTTCCCCAGGTACCAACACACTCCCATTCATACTTACTACTGCTCCAGCATTACCATCATGGTGCCTAGAGACCATCATCATTTGTATTTTCTCAAGTGCAAATGTTACCTGCCATCGGTTTCCCAAAACTGATATAGCTTTTAGGTGGCGATTGATGTATCTTAAGAGCAGCTGGCATTTCTTCTCTTGGATAAGTAAATGTCAAGAGTACAGTCGTCTGCATATGCATGGGATTCTGGGATGAGATGAAGGTCGTTGAAGTAGACATTCCATAACAATGGTCCCAGCACATTTCCTTGTGGAACACTTGCCCCAATAGGATGGCTTGCTGATTCTTTTCCATTGAGAACTACCCTTAGAGATCTACCATGGAGGTAATCACTGAGGAGACATAGCATAGAGCCTGCAATTCCCAGTGCTTGCAGTTTTGCCAAGAGGCCCTTGTGCCACACTTGGTCGAAAACACCAGCAATGTCCAGTGCTACCACACAGCTGACTTTGGATTCATCCAATGACTGGTGCCATTTAGTGGAGAGGTTTAACAACAGATCAGCAACAGAGTGGTAGTCAAAAAACTCTGTCATTTGTCTTGAGATTATTGTCTTAAGGATCTTGCCAGTGATTGACAGGAGTGACACTGGTCTGTAGTTGATGATTTCTGCTCTGCTCTTCTTTTTGTGAAAATGGACTACATTTGCCTCTTTCCAGAGAAGGCCATTTACACTACAGTGGAGCCCCGGTTTTCGAGGGGTGCGGAAATCAAGCAATTCAGATTTCAAGCACTTTTTTCGGCGAAATTTTCCCCCGCATTTAGAGCATCCGCTTGGAAATTGTGTGTATGAGATGCGTCCGTTCACCTGAGATGCCACTTCTCGCGCATACCACACAGTCTGTCTGTCTTTCGTTGAGTAAGCAATTCTCTGCGCATTCATCCATTATTTTATTATTATTATTATAATCAAATAGAAGCGCTAAACCACAGGGGTTATACAGCGCTGCAGGTTATTGTAGGATGCAGGGAGAGTGAGGTGTAAGAGGGAGATGGACGATTAGTAGGGTATAGAGTGCTAGATGACGGTGGGTAGTGCAGGGGAGGAGGGTAGCAAGAGATCGAGGTAGAAGGGACTGAGGGAGGTGCTAGAGGTATAATCTTCAGAGTTTGTGTAGTAAGTCAGTTTCTGTCAAAAAGTCAACAAGAGAGTCAGGATTAAAGGAGGGTCCATCTGCAAGAAGGGAAGGTAAAGAAAGGGCCACAGAGCGAAGACGTCGTTGAAGGTAAATTCTGCGTGCTCGTTGATAGAGTGGGCAGTCCAACAGGATATGTCGAACAGACACTGGAACCTGACAATGCTCACAGAGAGGGGCAGGGAGCCTCTCCATGAGATACCCGTGAGTAAGACGAGTGTGGCCGATGCGAAGACGGGAGAGAGTAGTCTCCCAACCTCGACATTGGTGACAAGAAGAAGGCCAGAAACCTATAACCGGTTTAATAGAATGAAGTTTGTTATTCAGCAGGTCAGACCAGCGTTGTTGCCAACGGGTGCGAAGGTGGGTAGCAATGACCGCAAAATAGTCCGTGAAAGGAACACCTCTATATGAAACTGGAAGGTCATGTACTGCTGACCGCGCAGCAGTGTCTGCCTGTTCATTGCCCTGTACGTCAACATGACCAGGGACCCAACAAAAACAATATCTTTATGCTTGCTAAAGATACAGCGTAACCAAAGGTGGATACGAAGAACTAGGGGTGAGGTGTATCAATTTTACGGATAGCCTGTAAAGCACTAAGGAGTCTGAAACGACCACAAATGGTGACTCAGGCATAGATGCAATACGGATAAGTGCCACAAGAATGGCATACAATTCAGCCGTAAATATGCTAGCCGAGGGTAATAGATGCCCTCGTACAACGCTGTCCGGAAACACTGCTGCGAATCCGACGCCGTCAGATGACTTTGAACCATCGGTGTATACTGCGATGGCATGGGAATGAGAACGGAAGTGGTCTAGAAAGAAAGAGCGAGAAGCCGCCGTAGGTAGTTGGGCTTTCGCAAGGTAGAGGAATAGTACAGACACGGACAGCAGGAACTTCCCAAGGGGTAGGGAAAAGGAGATGTCACATGAACATATAGAGGTGGGAGCTGAAGGGAAGACACGAGTGAATGTAGACGAAGAGAAAAGGGACGAAGTAAGCAGGGGCGACGAACAAATAAAGAGCGCCTACTAACATCTGTAACAATCCTATACATGGAAGGATTGTGGAGGTCATGAGAGCGAACATAATAGCGAATGCAATGTGCATCTCGACGATCGGACAAGGATGGAATGTTCGCTTCTACATAGAGGCTCTCAACCGGGAAGAACGAAAGCACCAAGGCATAAGCTAATCCCTGGTGATGGATGGGATTAAGGCTGGAAAGAGTGGCAGGAGAAGCTGCCGAATATATCTGGTCACCATAATCGAGTTTTGATAAAATTAGGGCCGAATGTAGGCGAAGGAGAGTTCTACGATCAGCCCCCCATGAAAGATGTGCGAGGGTTTTAAGGAGGTTCAGCCGGCTATGACAAGTCGCCTTCAGAGAGGTAATGTGAGGTTTCCAGGACAATCTGCGGTCAAACAGGAGGCCGAGAAACCTGACTGTATCACGTTCTGGGATACGTGAGCCGTATAGGTACAATGGATGATCAGAGACCACTGAACGTCTAGTGAACGTAATTTGATGAGTTTTGCCACTAGAAAATTTAAACCCGTGAGTGGTGGCCCAATCAGAAACCTGGTTGATGGCATGCTGGAGGGAAACTGCAATGAGGTGACAGTCAGCACCTGCACAAGCTATAGCAAAGTCGTCCACATAGAGCGATGACCAAATATTGGATGGGAGAACAGATGCCAGATTATTTATAGCAAGCAGAAAAAGTGTTGTGCTCAGAACACATCCCTGGGGGACACCTTCAGCTTGGACAAATTCCGGGGAGAGTTCATTACTAACCCGGACCCGGAAATGTCTGTCAGTTAAGAAGCCCTTAAGAAAGAATGGTAGGTTGCCTCGGAGGCCTAAGGAGTGGGCCTGGGCCAAGATATTATATCTCCAAGTTGTGTCATAAGCCTTCTCAAGGTCGAAAAAGATAGCGATAACCGAATGGTTATTCGCAAAGGCATTACGAATATACGTATCCAAGCGCAGCAAGGGGTCAATGGCAGAACGGCCCTTACGGAAGCCATATTGACTAGGGGAGAGACTATTGTGAGTCTCTAAATACCACCATTCATCCATTGTTTTTTGTGCTTGTTTATTGATTGTGACTGTGAAATAAGCCACCATGGGGCCAAAGAAAAGTTCAGAGTGCCAGCCCTTTGGTAAAGAAGGTGAGAAACACAATAGAATTCAAGAAAGAACTTGTTGCAAAATATGAAAGTGGCGTGCATGTGACCGAGCTCACCAGGATGGAGCATCCTGGCGAAGAAAGCAGAAATCAAGGAATGTTGCGAAAGGAGTAAATATGGCAGGGAGTGACTTCCAGGACTTTGAACTATTGTGGAATGCATTGTGTCTTTGGGGAAGTCCATGGGGTTGAATGTGAGTGACAAGGATGTGGAAGAGTTGGTGGAGGACCACAGGGAAGAGCTGACCACTGAAGAGCTGCAACTGGAACAGCAACAGACCGCAGCTGAGAATATTGCTTCAGAGGAGGAGGAAGAGGGGGGAAAGAATGTGCCTTCTTTAGTGATTAAGGACGTGTGTGCAAAGCGGAGTGAGTTGCAAAGTTTTGCGGAGAATTATCACCCTAACAAAACTGTTGCAAGCCATGTCTGCAACATGTTCAATGACAATGTCTTGTCCCTTTTTAGGCAAATCTTAAAGAGACGCCAGAAACAGAGCTCTCTGGACAGATTTTTAGTGTGACAGGGGTCCAGTGCCAGTAAAAGACAAAGAAGGGAAATAACCCCAGAGAGGGCTTTGATACCTGAAGTCCTTATGGAGGGGGATTCCCCTTCCAAACAAACTCTCCTCCCTCTCCTCTCCTCGCCTTCTTCAATACACCAACAAGTCTCTTCAATAAAGGTATGTATATAATGTTTATATTTATTTATATTTATTTATCATTGTTTTTTATATGTAAAACTATAGTTGTTCTTTAAAAAATAAATTTTTTTGTGATTATTTTTGGGTGTTTGGAATGGATTAATTGAATTTACATTATTTCTTATGGGAAATATTACTTAGGTTTTCGTCCATTTCAGATTTCGAGCATTATTATTATAATCAAATAGAAGCGCTAAACCACAGGGGTTATACAGCGCTGCAGGTTATTGTAGGATGCAGGGAGAGTGGGTTGTAAGAGGGAGATGGACGATTAGTAGGGTATAGAGTGCAAGATGACGGTGGATAGTGCAGGGGTGGAGGGTAGCAAGAGATCGAGGTAGAAGGGACTGAGGGAGG
>WNWK01005689.1:0-61326 GCA_009830355.1 Cherax destructor | reverse complement strand
GGCGGCCGGATATCCGCCAAAAGCATACGCCTTGGCCACCACCCCGGAATCCGAAAGGTGGCCTCCAGAGATACACCCGTCGCCCGAAAGATACCCAAAGCCACCCCCAGGTGACCGGAGAGGATCGGGACATCCCCAGGCGATCCAGATTCCACGGCAAACTACACCACCGCCAAGGACCTCAACGGAATGGGATGGACTACGATACCCTTCCCCCTACCTAGGAACTAGAATGCCTGAGGAGAGAAGCTCCCAGGGCAAAACTGGGAAGGAAATAAGGGAGGGATGAGGAGGAGGAGGAGGAGGAGGAGGAGGAGGAGGAGGAGGAGGAAAGGGAAAAGGGAGGATGGGAAAAGGGAGGGGGGATTGGGGGGTAATTAGGTTCGGTCTGAGGAAGAAGACCAAGAGGTCCAATTCCTCAGACCGATAGCCTCTTTACCACGACAAGGAGCCCCCCTTAAAGAGGCAGATTTCGAGCAACCTTCTGAAACAGATTAATTACGAAAACCGGGGGTCCACTGTACTAGGCAGTGCTGAAAGATGCGAGTTAGAGGTGCTGCTAGCTGGTCTGCACATCTTCTCAGCAATCTTGGGCTCAAATTATCTGGGCCCCACAGCCTTTTTTTTTTTGGTCAAGTGATTTAAGAAGAAAATGCACTTCCTCCTGCCTTATTGTCACCACTGACAGTTTTGACACGGTTCTTGCAGCTAGCCAAGGAGGGTCCCTTGCTGGATCAGGAACTTGCATTTTGGTAGCAAAGTGTTTGGCAAAGAGGTCCACTTTCTCTTGACTACTAGTAGAGGTGGTTCCATTCTGTCAATTTAGAGGTGGAATGAGTTCATCAGGCAGATAACCTTGTCTGTCCTTGACCAGGGACCACCAGGTTTTGGAGCCTACTCTACCTGATGCTAGCTTTATTTTTGTGTCCACCTCCTATTTAGCAATGGCCCACTTTTGAACTTCACCCATATGCCTACAGGCCTGCCTGTGCAAGTTCCTGTTATAGGTGGTAGAATGTTTCTTATAACTTTGCCATGCCTTGTACTTAGCAGTAGCAGCCACTCTACAACGAAAGCCAAACCAAGGCTGATCTGTAGGCTTTGTCACATACTGCTGGTGAGGGATGTTTTCTTGTTGTAGATTAAGGATGTGTCCAGTGAAGGCTTTCACTTGGTTGTCAACATTCCCTTGGAGAAGAGCATTCCAATCGGTGGTGGCGAGATCAGAGCAAAGGGTTGGCCAATTACCTCTTTCCCATAGCCAGGTTGTACGTGTGGACTCCTCACCTCGTTCTGTTAGGATCTTAAGTGTCGTAAAAACAGCCTTATGGTCAGACGATCCAAAATAGCCGAGGGGTTGACAAGTGACTATACACAAATAACCCGCACAAAGAAGAGATGAGCTTACGACGACGTTTCGGTCCAACTTGAGAGGAGAGTATATATAGGCCAGCAGTGACTTTGTAAATGGTCCAAGTCGGACCAAAACGTCATCATAAGCTCCTCTCTTCTATATGCGGGTTATTTGTGTATTGTTCCAGTCACGGTATTGTGCCTTTTTTTGTTATAAGTGACTATACCTTCTGCCAGATCACTCACTACTGGGTCAAGGGAGGAGCCAGAGATGTGAGTAGGGAAATCAACAAAGTTTCTCATGTCAAACATCACAAGAAGGTCATCAAAGTCCCTCTATAAAATGTTGGATGAGGTCACCAACAATTATGATATGTTGACAGTTGTGTTGGAGCAGAAGGGAGTCCACATTTTCCATTAGGAAGTTGATGAGGTCTGCATGTTGCCACTGAGGTCTGTACATTGCAAATACTAGTACAGAGGTACTAGTGTTTATGCATAGCTTGAAGAACATCATTTCAAGATGAGTAGGGATGGCAACATCAATGTGCTGGGCATGTACACTTTTAGAGAAGCACACAGCAACACCACCTCTTTGCCCTTGCCTGTCTCTTCTCATCCATGAGGTGTAGCCAGCAGTTCTTGCAAAATTTTCTGGAGTCCTGTCGTCCAAATGTTTCAACAACAGCTATCATGTCAGGATGTCGAGTGTTCACAAAACTGTGTGTGAGCTCTCCAACATTGGTAATGAAACCTCTAATGTTGGCCGACAGGATGCTGATAGACTGGCTCCTCATGATGTGTTCAGCTTGAGGTGGTGGGTGTGTAAGTCATGTAATGTGCCTGCCCTTGAGATAGGGATGTAGGTCTGTGGTCTTGTATAAGGCACAAAACCACCTGCTGGGCTGAGATAGGAGTAGCTGAGTGGGTGACTTGTGAGTGTGTTCACCAATTCAGAGATCCTGCTGGTTTGTTCCGAGAAGAGGTCTCTAAACAGGTGGTCCTGTCTGTCAAGTTCCTTTTTCTTCCGACACTGGTCCTCCTGATGTCTTTTCTTGTGGCAGTAATTGCAACTGGTATCTCGCAGGCAGTTGTTAATGGTGTGCCCCCTCCGGTGACAGCGAGAGCACTGCCTAGGTGCCTGGAAGAGTGGACTCCTATTTGTTGCACCTCCTGTGTTTCGCTGCTGATTTGTCCGCACGTTCTGCCGCTGGTGAGCCTGATGATTGTGTATCTGATGAACGTTTTCCTGGGACTGTGTTGGTCTCTCTCTCTGTTCCTCTCTCTCTTCCTCTTCCTCTCTCTCTCTCTCTCTCTCTTCCTCTCTCTACCTCTCTCTTTATCTCTCTCTTCCCCTCTCTCTTCCTCTCTCTCCCTCTCCTTCCCTCCCTCTCTCTCCCTCCCTCCCTCTCCCACTCTCCCTCCCCTCTCTCTCTTTCCCCTCCCTCTCTCTCTCTCCCTTCCTCCTTCCCCTTCTCTCTCTCTCCATCTCTCTCCCCCTCTCCATCTCCCTCTCATAATTGAAGAAACTGCATATCAGCCTATCATCACAGGTGTTTTTTTTTTTAAATGTAACAATTTTCCAATACAGTGTTATGAATATGACTAATACTGTATGCCATAAATTTTTTATAACGATTCATTCATTAGTGTATAGTCTAGGCTACCATGAAGCAATCATATCAATTACACTAAGCTACCATAAAGCAATCGCACTGCTGTTTCTTCGTTATCAATACACGAATCGTCATACCTGTAAATACGAATTTCTTTTTCACATTATCTTTTAATTTTTTATGTGTAGTGTTAGTAATATGTATAACATCTGCAGTGTTTTGTATCATATAAGACAATACTGATGTAAGTACTGACAAACACATTATTCATCTTCTAAACTGACAACAAACGTATGAAAATGTTTATTTCTATGGAAAGCTTACAATGTGTCTTTTACATGTTATAAAATATTAATTACAAAGAAGGCCACTAGCATGCCTAGGCATTTCGGGCAGACTAATACTAGTAATTCTTACTCTATATTGACACAGGTTATGGAGCAGTACATTTTAATATACATAATTGCATACTGACATAAAAGTTAGGTAACTGAAGTGATTAACATTAATTAGATTTATAATAGTGAGGTAGTACAAAACATGTAACAATATTACAATTAGTAAATTTAGTAATGGGAATAGTTTTATCTCGGCATGATACACTTTCTAAAAAAGTTCCTATATTGGGAGAGTATTTCAGGTAAACTTAGGACTAACTTAAGATTTATTAGGCAATAGCTATATTAAGAATTTTATATTTGGGTGAGTGCGAGTGTAAAATAGGAGGAATTACAGATAACGAGAGTAAGTATTTTGTTTTGGATGTGTTCATGATACATCCAAAGAGAATAAGGTGGTTTTCACATAGCTGATGATGAGGTGTGTTAGGGAGATAAGGTGTTTTTTAACAGTAGTTTTGAAAATGGTGGTTGAGTCTGCGGTTCTAGAGTTTTCGGGCAGGGAGTTCCAGATTTTAGGCCCTTTTATGTGCAAAGAGTTTTTGTAGAGATTTAGCCGGACACGAGAAATGTCAGAGATTTTTGTGTCTGGTATTGTCTATGGGTCCTGTTGCAACTATCAAGAAATTGTTTTAGTTCAGGGTTAATATTAGAATTTCTGGTTCTGTAAATGTAGGTTGCACAGTACATAGTAGGTGTGAATGTTTTGTACAGTGAGTAAGTTTAGGTCTTTGAAGTGGAGACGGGGGGTGTTGTCTAGCATTGGACTGCATGATAATACTTATTGCAGCTTTTTGTTGGGTTATTATTGGCTTTAGGTGGGTTGCTGCTGTTGATCTCCAGGCACAAACAGCATAGGTGAGGTAGGGATAGATGAGTGAATAGTATAGCGTGAGTAGGGCTGATTGTGGTACATAGTAACATATCTTTGAGAGGATCCCAACTGTTTTGGATACTTTTTTTGCTATGTGTTGGATATGGGTGTTGAATTTCAGGTTGCTGTCAAGGTGCAGACCCAGGAATTTTCCCTCATTATGTCTAGCAATAAGTGTGTTGTTAAGCATAATGTTTAGTTGGTCCTCACTTGCTCTACTCCCAAACATAATGTAAAAGGTTTTGTCTATATATATCATGGGTATATCCAACACAAATCCAATCCCTCTCACTTATGTATTTATCTAACCAATATTTGAAGCTACCCAAGGTTTCAGCTTCAATGACCCTACTAGAGTGTAAGTTTATTGCTAAGTGTAAGTTAAGGACCTCTAGTCCTAAGTAGTAGGTTGGTAGACAGCAACCGCCCAGGGAGGTACTACCGTCCTGCCAAGTGAGCTTAAAACGAAAGCCTGTAATTGTTTTACATGGTGGTAGGATTGCTGGTGTCTTTTTTTCTGTCTCGTAAACATGCAAGATTTCAGGTGCGTCTTGCTACTTCTACTTACACTTAGGTCACAATACACATGCATGTACAAGTATATATATACACACTCCTCTGGGTTTTCTTCTATTTTTTTACTAGTTCTTGTTCTTGTTTATTTCCTCTTATCTCCATGGAGAAGTGGAACAGAATTCTTCCTCTGTAAGCCATGCGTGTCGTAAGAGGTGACTAAAATGTTGAGAGCAAGTCACTAGTAACTTCTCCTCCTGTATACATTACTAAAGTTAAAAAGAAACTTTTGTTTTTCTTTTTGGGGCACCCTGCCTCGGTGGGATACAGCCAGTTTGTTGAAAGAAGATGACCTCTAGTCTATTAAAACATCTGCTAATCCATAAAATACAGCATCTCCTCACTTAACAACAGAGTTCCGTTCCTAAGACCATGCCAGTAAACGAATTTGGTGCTAAGTGAGGAGCATACTATAATGGTAGCGAGTTTGTGTCAACAATCTTTGATATTGTTTTAATGTCACCATTTATAACATTTCTGGTATATTTTTAAATGTTTATACAGTAGGGTACAGTATATGGAAATAAACAGAATACAGTGGTCCCTCGGTTTTTGCCGAAAATTTGTTCCAGAATGCTGCTCAAGTGCCATTACCGAACGAATTTACTTCCTTAAGAAATAATGTCACGTAGGTTAGTCTATTTCAGACCCCCAAAAATACACTTGCAACACCACTTATGAAAATACACTTACATAAATGTTCGAGTTTGGAGATGCACGAAAACCGAGGGACCACTGTAGAGGAAATCAGCTCTAATATACAGTGGACCCTCAGTTTACGTAATTAATTTGTTCCAGAATGCTGTTCAAGTGCCATTACCAAACGAATTTGTTCCCATAAGGAATAATTTAAATTAGATTAGTCCTTTTAGACCCCCAAAAATACACTTACAAAAGCACTTACAAAAATACACTTACATAATCGTTCGAGTTTGAAGCAGTACGTAAACCGGGGTCCACTGTACATTATTTAGGTATAAATACTGGTCAGAGCCCGTCATAAGTCCGAGGCGTCGGTAAACGAGTATGTCGCTAAGTGAGGAGAGGCTGCATTACTGTTTGAACCATTATTTGTAATATTGTTTTTATGTGAAACTTCAAGATTACAGTGGACCCCTGAGTTTCGTGAATTTCACCTTTCGGCAACTTTTTTCGTCAAAATATAGCCTCGCATTTTGTGATTTGCCTCACAATTCGTCGGTCGTATGGAACGCATCCGAGCGGCCTCCCAGTGTCCACGCGCACACAAAGGCGCCCCACACACTATTCAGAGTCAGTGTAGCATTGTTTCTCGGCACGTGACCATCACCCCACGCATTCATAAGATACATTTTGTAATATTCTATTCTTTTTTGTTCTTGCAACTGCTAAATAATCCACGATGGGCCCAAAGAAAGCTCCTAGTGCCAGCCCTTTGGTAAAGAAGGTGAGAAACACGATAGAATTCAAGAAAGAACACACCAGCCAGTGTACTTCCCCACACACACCAGCCAGGGTACTTCCCCACACACACCAGCCAGGGTACTTCCCCACACACACCAGCCAGGGTACTTCCCCATACACACGATTTGATTTGAGTGGGACTTGCGCATGAGTGAATAGAATTATCAAAGCTTATTGCTTGGGGAGCATTGAAAATTGGGTTGGGCAAATATTCTGTTAGTGGGATGGTTTGTGAAGGACATGCCTAGTATGGGCCAATAGGCCTGTTGCAGTGTTCCTGCTTTCTTATGTTCTTATGTACACCAGCTGAGGAAATTGCTTCAGAGGAGGAGGAAGAGAGAGGGAAGAAGGTGCCTTCTTCAACGATTAAGGAGATTTGTGCAAAGTGGAGTGAGGTGCAAACATTTGTGGAGGAACATCACCCTAACCCTCTCCCCTCCTCCCATCTTCCATACACCAACAAGAGTCTTCAATAAAGGTAAGTGTGATGTTAAATGTTCATTTATACATTTTATTATTGCTTTATATTGATTTCTCATTATTTTCTGTATGTAAATCTATATTTAATCTATAAAAAATTTTTTTGTTAATACAGTGGACCCTTGAAAATCGGCTCCTTTGAATATTGGCGAATTTGAAAATAGGCCACTTTTTTTGGCAAAATATTGGCTTGATTTTCGTCCGTTGGCTTAAAAATCGGCAGTCGTCTGAAACACGTCCAAGCGGCCTCCCAGCAGCCTGGGCACACAAACACCATTCAGCGTCAGTGTGCCATTGTTTACCAATGAGTGACGATCACCACACGCGTTCATACGATACATTTCTTAATATTTCATTCGTTTTAGTGATTGCAACTGCTAAATAAGCCACCATGGGCCCAAAGAAAGCTCCTAGTGCCAGCTCTTTGCTAAAGAAGGCGAGAAACACGATAAAATTCAAGAACACACCAGACAGGGTACTTCCCCACACCAGGCAGGGTACTTCCCCACACCAGGCAGGGTACTTCCCCACACCAGGCAGGGTACTTCCCCACACCAGGCAGGGTACTTTCCCACACCAGGCAGGGTACTTCCCCACACCAGGCAGGGTACTTCCCCACACCAGGCAGGGTACTTCCCCACACCAAGCTCAAACAAATGTCTTATTTTAGGTTAAATGTTTTATTTTAGGTTAATATAAACATTTTCATTACTCCATCTATGATATTTTCTTCAAAATTATATAAGAAACATGTTACATATTATATACGTAGCATATAAACACTGATACAATGTTTATATGCTATCGAGTGGAGAGTCGGGTGGAAAGTAAACATTACGTTTTCTCTGATGCAGCGTTAGACAAAACTGTAAATTTGGCATCTGGTGCAGTAACCGCCCTCCATAAGCGTTTGTTTACAATTCTTGGCATGAATTATTCATTACTTCTCCCTTTGTTTATGATGGCATCTAAACCATACCACGGGTGGGGTTCGAACCCGAGGTCAGAGTCTCAAAACTGCAGACCGTTGCGTAAGCCACTGGCCCAGCTAGCTTCAATAAGATTCATCCAACTAGGTATATTTCTACACCATAGGAAGGTTAGCATAGGCACCACTGTGTCCACAAATGCAAGTTTTTACAGACGAATCTCCCGCTAGCATGGCCGTGACGAACTCTAGCTCAAGTCCCCCTCAAAGCCATCAACATGACTCACGAAATCGTAATGACACGATTGCAAACAAACCATACCACGGGTGGGGTTCGAACCCGCGGTCAGAGAGTCTCAAAACTCCAGACCGTCGCGAAAGCCACTGGGCCAGCTAGCTTCAATAAGATTCATGTTGACGGCTTTGAGGGGACCTGAGCTAGAGTTCGTCACGGCCATGCTAGCGGGAGATTCGTCTGTAAAAACTTGCATTTGTGGACACAGTGGTGCCTATGCTAACCTTCCTATGGTGTAGAAATATACCTAGTTGGATGAATTTTATTGAAGCTAGCTGGCCCAGTGGCTTACGCGACGGTCTGGAGTTTTGAGACTCTCTGACCGTGGGTTTGAACCCCACCCGTGGTATGGTTTGTTTGCAATTGTGTCATTATGATTTCGTGAGTCATGGCATCTAAAGGTAGCTGTTAGAAACGATTAAACTCAGTGAACATAGTAAAAATATGGCTGTGTAGTGTAATAACATGGCTGTGTAGTGAAACCCCGGGTGGGGGCTACATATGTGTACCTGCGTCTACAGGCTACCTACACTGAATTTCTACAAATACATTCTACACACCTCTCTCCCTACATTAAGACTACAAATATTTTAAAGTAAGTAATGAATGTACTTTGGCAGTAAAAGACAAAGAAGGGAAGTAACCCCGAAAAAGGACTTGGTACCTGAAGTCTATGGAAGGGAATTCCCCTTCCAAACAATAGTAACTCTTCCATCCTCTACCCTCCCGTCTTCCACACATCAACAACTCTTCAATAAAGGTAAGTGTCAAGTTATTACTATTTTATACTTCATGTTTCATTGTTTTCTGTGTAGATAAATGTCAATTTTATGTAAAAAAAACATATTTTTTTTAAATACTTTTGGGTGTCTGGAACAGATTAATTTGATTTACATTATTTCTTATGGGAAAAATGGTTTTGAAAGTCGCCCATTTTAAATTTCGGCACTCTCTGGAACGAATTATGGACAATTTTCAAGGGCCCACTGTACTTTTGGGTGTCTGGAACGGATTAATTGGATTTACATTATTTCTTATGGGAAAAATGGTTTCGATTTTCGTGAATTTTGACTTTCGGCAGACTCTCTGGAACGGATTAACCCTTTTGGGGTCAGTGCCGTACTAGTACGTTTTATGTGCCAGGGTCGGTGCCGTACTAGTACGCGTAAATTCTAGCGGCCTCAAATTAAGCGGGAAACAGCTGGTAGGCCTACATATGAAAGAATGGGTCTGTGTTGTCAGTGTGCGCAGTATAAAAAAAAATCCTGCAGCACACACTGCATGAGAAAAAAAACTGACTGTATTTTTCGTTTAAAACAGTGATTTTGCAGCCTATTTTCGTATGGTATTTATTGATGTATTCTCATTTTCTTGGTCACATTTGATAGAATGGAAGATATATTACAGAAATAGATATGATTTTGATTGGTTTTACAACAAATACCTTGAAATTGAGCTCAAAGTACCGAAAATGTTTGATTTTTGCCAATGTTCAAGAGTACACAAATCACGCCACGCGTCCAATACACATCAACTGGTGAGTCTAATATTCTTTCACAAGTGCTGTGATATTATTTATACCATTTTTACAATGATGAAGTTGTATACATAACAGTAAATCTTTTTATTTTTTGTGAGAATAAAAATTCAAAATGGAAAGCAAAAGTAATGTAAGAGGAGCCTGGATATGTGACTAATGAACAGAGAAGATGTTATTTTAGTGCCAGGAATGTCTGCCTTGTTTATTCTGGACCCCATTTTGAAATTGGCATTGTTTGAAATTTGTGTGAAATTGGCCAAATTGCCAATTTCTGACCACTTTTTTGGGTAGTTGAAATTGGTAAATGGGCGGTTTCTTGTACTCAATCGATAGAAGAAATGGAGTTCTAGCGAAATAGCTATGATTTTAGTAGACTGGGACATTGGAATTGGCCAAAAATAGGGCTCAAAGTGGGCGAAATCGCTGTGTAAATATCGTCAAGACCAATAACTTCGTGAGAGCATAATTCCGTAAGTTTTCCATCAAATTTCATACTTTTGGTGTCGTTATGATCGGAAAAAGATTCTCTATCATTTCATAAGAAAAAATAATTTTTTTTTTTTCCAAAAAATTTTGGACCCTGAGAACGAGTTTGGGAGAGGGCCTCTCAACCCTGAAGGGGTTAATCACAAAAATCAAGGGTCCACTGTATTATTCTTATAAACCTCCACCCTGACTACCTCACATTAGTATTAAAATACAGATTTATTAAAAAGTTAACCACTCTTATCTTGTCTAGACTTAAGCAGCTATTATGTACTAGGATTAGTCTTCCCAAAATGCCCCAGCATGATAGTGGCTTTCTTTGTACTTAACAAATCAAAATTGTAATTACACATTGTAACCTTTGCAAAGAAATAAAATCTTTATTCTTTCTTTTTTAGTACATATCTGTGACTAAGAGCATACCACCACATGTCTAGTACATACCTGTGACTGCTTTCAAGGATTCCTTCCTACACACGTAGCCTAGCCTGAGGTCAGACTTCCTTTCTGACTGATTGATCAACCAGACTGTTGCTGCCAGTAGCCTGCAGGCCTACACAGCCAACACAAAGACTGGTAAAATACTTTGCCATTTCAACAGAGATAAGAGAAAGAAGACTGGTACTGGTGCTACAAGAAGACCTCACCTGTGCAAGCAGCTCAGGACTGGCCCAATTAAGATTGTAGCGTGCCTGGGGAGGATAACAATGGACGGTTTTCTGCAGTCTAGTGCTGTCCATGATGCAGGTGCTGTGACGCAACCCACTCAGTGCTACCCGACCTATACTGTCTATTAATATATGACTTCCTCTCACTGCCCTGAAAAACACAGAGTTTAGTTTATAAAAAAATTGCATTTACAAATTTCATGGATAACAATTTGATGCATTTCAGATCTTAATCCCTTAACTGACCAAACATAGATCTATGCTGTTACCGTTAGCGCTCCAAATGTAGATCAACGTTTTATATTTCCTGTCTCCAAATCTGGCACAATTTGCCTGAGATGCCTGGTCAGCATAGAATGGGTCTTAACACTCGGTGTGTGCAGTATTAACAAAATCTGGGACCATTTAGTAACTTGTGGGAGCACCCGTTCAACCGAGCGCCAGCTAGAGCAATAGAAACCAATATGAGTACACAAATGGAGCTAACTCTTCCACACAAACAATTACAGTTGGTGTCCCACAGGGAAGTGTTCTTGGCCCACATCTCTTTCTCATTTACATAAACGACCTACCAAATGCATCTCAACTGCTCAAACCCATACTATTTGCAGATGACACTACATATGTCTT
Source organism: Cherax destructor (assembly GCA_009830355.1). Lineage (NCBI taxonomy): Eukaryota > Metazoa > Arthropoda > Malacostraca > Decapoda > Parastacidae > Cherax > Cherax destructor. The sequence goes on along the minus strand of WNWK01005689.1, from coordinate 50,042 downwards.
TTCTCACCCATGCCCAAACATACTAGCCAACACTGTAAATGCTGAATTGCAGAAAATATCTACCTGGATGATGACTAACAAGCTTACTCTCAATATTGATAAAACCTATTTCATTCAGTTTGGAAACAGAGCTACAAATGTACCACTTAACATAATGATAAACGGGTCCCTTGTCACAAAACTCACAGAGGGAAAATTCTTAGGAATCCATCTTGACAGTGGCCTCAAATTTCAGACACACATACAACAAATCTCCAAGAAAGTCTCCAAGACCGTAGGAATACTATCTAAGATAAGGTACTATGTTCCACAACCAGCTATCCTTACCCTGTATCACTCTCTCATTTACCCCTACCTCACCTATGGAATCTGCACATGGGGCTCAACAACAATAACTCATCTCAGACCATTAATAACACAACAAAAGGCTGCAGTCAGAATGATAACAAATTCCCACTCCAGACAACATTCTCCACCAATATTTAAAAATCTAAACTTACTCACCATACAAGACATCCATACTTTTTACTGTGCCTCTTACATACATAGAACACTAAACTCAAATATTAACCCACCACTCAAACTTCTCCTTACCAACCTTAACAGGACACATGACCATAACACAAGGCACAGATCACTCTTCGATGTTCCCCGTGTCCATCTCACACTATGCAAAAACTTAATGCATATTAAAGGCCCAAAAATTTGGAATTCATTACCTGTGATTACCAAAGAAACCCTGCCTGTACATCAATTCAAAACTCTGCTGAAAAACCACCTACTCACCCAACACTAAAAACCCCTTACATAGTTGCTCAAAACCCCTTACATAATTGCTCAAAGAACAATAATTTCTCAAACTTAACCTAATGCAAATGATGAAACTTATCTCATAAAAGTATAAACCTGTTATAAATAATGCATCCTTAGCTAACTTTGTTTCAAAAGCATTACCTAATAGAATAATCCATTCTCTTATACTCTTGGACTCTTTGTAACTCGTCTAATGACAATATAAACTGTTCTTGCAATACAATTAATTGATTTGTTTGTTTGATCTGATTTAATAAATTGCATTACTATGAATAATAAATTATTATGCTCAACTTATGTTCAAATTTAATTGCTTAAATACTCAAGTATACTTATTTTGTAAATTGTCTACTATAATTTTTACCATTTATATTCAAATTTCATTGCTTAAATACTCAATTATACTTATTATGTAAATTGTCTACTATAATTTTTACCATTTATGTTCAAATTTCACTGCTTAAATACTCAATTATACTTATTTTGTAAATTGTCTACTATAATTTTTACTATTTATATTCAAATTTCATTGCTTAAATACAGTGGACCACGGAGTAACGAAAAAACTTCATCCCAGAAGCCTGCTCAAGTGCCATTACCGAACTAATTTACTCCCTTAAGAAATAATGTCACGTAGGTTAGTCTATTTCAGACCCCAAAAATACACTTCCACAAGCACTTACAATATTATACGTACTTACATAATTGTACGATTTCCGGGGTGTTCGTTACTCGGGGGACCACTGTACTCGATTATACTTATTTTGTAAACTGTCTACTATAATTTTTACCATTTATGTTCAAATTTTATTGCTTAAATACTCAATTATACTTATTTTGTAAATTGTCTACTATAATTTTTACCATTTATGTTTAAATTTCATTGCTTAACCCTTAAACTGTCCAAACGAATATATACGTTTGTACGCGTACTGCTCCGAACGTAGCTCAACGTTTTATTTTTCATTCCTTCAAATTTGGCACAATAGGCCTGAGTCGCCTAGACATGAGAGAATGGGTCTGTGCACTCAGTGTGCGCAGTATTAAAAAAATCTGGGACCACTTAGTACCTTGTGGGAGCACCAGTTCAATTGAGCGCCAGCTAGAGCAAATAGTGTGGGAAACACCAGGGATTCACTGATGTCATGTCACATTAACACTCCCCTTATAAGAGGAAAGTAAAAATAGGTTAGATAAATACATGAGTGGCTGTGGGTGGGTGTGAGTTGGACCTGACTAGCTTGTGCTACTAGGTCTGATGGCATGCTCCTTCCTTCAGAGGATGTGACCTGACTAGGTGGGTCATTGGTCTAAGCTGGGGGGAAAGGTTGACATGGATCTGCCTTGCATGGGCCAGTAGGCCTTCTGCAGTGTTCCTTCTTTTTTATGTTCTTATGTATTCGGCAGGCTGGCTTTGGCTGTCTCTGGCTGTCTCTGTCTATATCTATCTGTCCTATATCTATCTGTCCTATATCTATCTGTCCTATATCTATCTGTCCTATATCTATCTGTCCTATATCTATCTGTCCTATATCTATCTGTCCTATATCTATCTGTCCTATATCTATCTGTCCTATATCTATCTGTCCTATATCTATCTGTCCTATATCTATCTGTCCTATATCTATCTGTCCTATATCTATCTGTCCTATATCTATCTGTCCTATATCTATCTGTCCTATATCTATCTGTCCTATATCTATCTGTCCTATATCTATCTGTCCTATATCTATCTGTCCTATATCTATCTGTCCTATATCTATCTGTCCTATATCTATCTGTCCTATATCTATCTGTCCTATATCTATCTGTCCTATATCTATCTGTCCTATATCTATCTGTCCTATATCTCTGTATCTGTCTATATCACTGTCTATCTATATATACGTATCTGTAATATCTCTCTCTCACATGTACACTTAAGTACAGTTATTATACATAGTGTAAATTACCTAAAATAACCCAAAAATTCCAGGCAAAGTGCTATACAATGCTTGTAAATATAAGACATAATAAGCATGAGTGGGAAGTAATACGCATTGTCACTGTCACTTCTGCATTGTGTATAATACCTGTTGGTTTGAGCCGCACTCTGAGACTGAGACAAGCAGACACACACACACAGGCAGACAGAAAGACAGATAAGCAGAGCTAGACAGACAGACACAGACAGATAGACAAACACACAGACAGATAGACAAACAGACAGACAGACAGAATTCTTCAAGGAGTTTCATATTATACTCCAGGCACACATAGGCAGGCAGATAGATAGACATGGATAGATAGACAGACAGACAGATAGATACAGACATAGACAGACAGATAGATACAGACATAGACAGACAGACAGATACAGACATAGACAGACACAGAAAGACAGACAGACAGATAGATAGATACAGTGGACCCCCGAGTTTCGTAAAAATTTCACTCCTGAAGTCTGCTCAAGTGCCATTACCGAACGAATTTACTCCCTTAAGGAAAAATGTCACGTAGGTTAGTCTATTTCAGACCCCCAAAAATACTTTTCCACAAGCACTTACAATATTATACTTACATAAATGTACGATTTCCAGGGTTTACGAAACTCGGGGGTCCACTGTATACAGATACAGACAGTGAAAACAAAGTGAGGGTTCCCTGCACAAATTCATTCATCAATGTCACTGCCTTATCAGTAGTTATCTGACAATTGTCATAACACCATTCTTCAAGGAGTTTCATATACTATACTCCAGGATGTCTAAAACATTGCTGGGACCTATAAATACTTCGTATATATTTATAGACAATAGTAAATGACCAAGGCAGGTGAAAATGTTCACCTGTTGGTGTGATTGTGACCATTTGAGTGCTATTTCAGTACCTAATATTAGTGTTAGAACAAAGATTGGCTATGAAATCACAAGAACTATTATAAATTGTAATTATCAGAACATAAAAATTATATAAATTAAAATAAAAACTAGAAAAAAAAGTATATCCGCAATTCTTCTGCAAGCAGCAGGACTTGATGTTGCCGTCAGGTGAGCATCCAGCACCAACTTGGCAGGCTTATATCTCGGTAAGTACTGGCCCTAAAAAAATTTTTTTAGCCTATCCTGTTTATAAAAATGAGCTCTTCATTTAAAAAAAAAAAAGTTTTTTTTTTTTTCAAAATATTCGGAGCAGTACGCGACTGAACGTAGATCTACGTGTGGACAGTTTAAGGGTTAACCCTTAAACGGTCCAAACGTATATATACGTTACTACTGCTACTGCCCCAAACGTATTTTTACGTTTTATTTTTCCTGCCTCCAAATTTGGCACGATTGGCCTGAGATGCCTGGTGAGCATAGAATGGGTCTTAACACTCGGTGTGTGCCATATTAAAAAAATCTGGGACTACTTAGTACCTTGTGGGAGCACCAGGTAAATTGAGCGCCAGCTAGAGAAAACACTGCGGCAAACACCAAGGATTCACTGATGTCATGTCATATTAACCCATTCGGGGTCGGTGCCGTAGTACGAGCAGGGGTTGGTGCCGTACTAGTACGCGTAAATTCTAGCGGCTTCAAATTAAGCAGGAAACGGCTGGTAGGCCTACATATGAAAGAATGGGTCTATGTGGTCAGTGTGTGTGCAGTATAAAAAAAACACTGCACCACACACTGCATAATGAGAAAAAAAAAACCTGACCGTTTTTTTTGTTTATAACAGCGACTTTGCAGTCTGTTTTCGTATGGTATTTATTGATGTATTCTCGTTTTCTTGGTAGAATGGAAGATATATTACAGAAATAGAGATGATTTTGATTGGTTTGACAATGAGAAATACCTTGAAATTGAGCTCAAAGTAGCGAAAATGTTCGATTTTCACCGATGTTCAAGAGTAAACAAATCACACCATGTGTCCAATACACATCAACTGGCGAGTCTAATATTCTTGCACAAGTGCGCTGATATTATTTATACCATTTTTACAATGATGCAGTTGTATACATAACAGTAAATCTTCTATTTTTTGTGAGAATAAAAATTCAAAATGGAAAGCAAAAGTAATGTAAGAGAGGCCTGGAGACATGACTAATGAACAGAGAAGATGTTATTTTAGTGCCAGGAATGTCTGCCTTGTTTATTCTGGACCCTTTTTTGAAATTGGCATCGTTTGAAATTTGTGTGAAATTGGCCAAATTGTCATTTTCTGACCACTATTTTGGGTAGTTGAAATTGGTAAATAGGCAGTTTCTTGTACTCAATCAATAGAAGAAATGAAGTTCTAGCAATATAGCTATGATTTTAGTGGACTGGAACATTGGAATTGGCCAAAAATAGGGCTCAAAGTGGGTGAAACCGCCGATGCGTAAACATCTTCAAGACTGATAACTTCGCGAGAGCATAATTCCGTAAGTTTTCATTTAAATTTCAAACTTTTTTCTGTCATTATGATCGGAAAAAGATTCTCTATCATTTCATAAGAAAGAATTATTATTATTTTTTCCAAAAATTTTTTGACCCTGAGAACGTGTTTCCGAGAAGGCCTGTCGACCCCCAAAGGGTTAACACTCCCCTTTGAAGTGGAAAGTGATGTCGTCAGGCTGGCAGGCCAGCTGGCTGGCAAGCAGCTGGTTGGCCACCTGGCTGGCCAGCAGCTGGCTGGTCAGCTGGGTACCTGATTGGCTGTCTATCTCTGTCTGTCTGTCTGTATCTTTCTGTCTCTGTCTCTATCTGTCTGTCTCGCAGGAACACATACGTAAATACAATTATACATAGTGTAAATTACCTAGGATAACTATAAAAATCAAGACAAAGTGTTATACTGTGCTTGTGATCTGCGTAATACCAGTTGGTTCATGAGCTACTCTCTGAGACAAGCAGACAGAAAGGAGACGACACACAGGCAGACAGAAAGAGACGACACAGACAGACAGACACACACACACACACAGACAGACAGATACAGACAGACAGGTTTGCATAACAAATAAAGGGAAGCAGTGTAAACTCCTCAAATGTCATCACTGTAATTACTGGACTGATAAGAAGAGATAAGACTACAGCTCACCCTTCATGAAATGTCACCAGTCATCATTAGTAGAGATCAGATGAAATAAGGCAGCGATGCTTCAAGGGAACTTTTATTATTATTATTATTATCATCATCATTATTATTCACTATCATTATTATTATTATTATTATTTTTATGCACTATCATTATTATTATTATTTGAGTACAATTTCAGTACCTAATATTAGTGTCAGAACACAGATTGGCTATGAAATCACAAGAACTAACTATAAATTGTGATTATGAGAACATAAAAATTATATAAAATAATAAAAAAGTGAAAAAAAAAAAAGGTATATCGGCAACGATTCTGCAAGTTTCAGGACTCCTGTTGCTGTCAGGTGAGCATCCAGTGCCAAATTCTCCGCCTCATATCTCGGTAACTACTGACCCAAATTCTTTTTTTTTTAATCCTATAACACTTTAAAAAAAAAAAAAATTCAAAAGATTCGGGGCACTGGACGAGCTAACGTAAATATATGTGTGGACCGTTTAAGGGTTAATAAGGGGTGATATAATGATCATGACAAGTAGTATATCAATACTGCACAACAGTTAGGATTCAATATTTCACAGGAGGTAATATGAAAGCTCATAAAAGGCAGTACAAAGTATAGGTATGCAAAGAACTATTCTAAAAAAGTATACACAGAGATTAAACAACTGTTTTTTGAGACCTGACGAGCTATTGGAGTGTGAGCAGAGTAATATTTTGTGAAGGGATTCAGGGAAACTGGTTAGCCGGACTTGAGTCTTAGAGGTGGGAAGTACAATGCCTGCACTTTAAAGTAGGGGTTTAGAATATTGGCTATTTGGAGTGACATCTAAACTGTCATATCTGAGTGCCTCTGCAAAGACAGTGATATTGAGTGAATGATGGTGAAAGTGTTCTTTCTATTTTGGGTCATCCTGCCTCAGTGGGAGATGGCTGAAGTGTTGAAAAAAAAATCTCACATTGTATACCATGCAAAGAAATAAAATTTGTATTTGTATATATACTCCTCAAATTTAAAGTTCTTTCTGTGTCCACAAGTTTGGAAAAAAAAATAATTTATCTTTAAAAATGGTAGGGAACCTTTTTTCTAAAGGTAATGACACCAAGAATGCAAAAGTTGACATAATATTTACGGAATTACAGAGGAGTGAAGTTGGAGGTCAGGAAGCACTCTATGCAACAGGGATTTTGTACACTTTGAGGGATTATTTTAGATCAATTATTCTACTCAAACCAGGCCAATAATTCCTAGCTATTACACTAATATTCCTTCTATACTATCCATTGATCACAAGAAGCTGACCATTCAACCATCAACCCTATCCTTTAAAGCAACCAGAATTAAAAAAAAATTGCCAATTTTACACTGTTTTCAACAAATTCCAATTTAGAAACAGAGTTCAAAACAAACACTGTAGTTATTCCAGCCAGTATAGCAACCTGTCTTCTGTTCATTAATCATGTCTCCAGACCTCTCCTACATAACACTTGCCCTCCATTTTGAATCCATCACACAAAATAATAGATGTTTTCCTTATTTCTCGGTTAATAACAACCAAGAATGCTTGGTCATAGTTTATGCATCTCAATAATTGATGGAGACTTATTAAAAAACCCATAAAAGAGACTCCAGAAGAGCGAGGGTCCTTTACCTATTCCCAGAAAAATTGCCCAAAACTGACCAAAACCTTCACATATTGTCTGTCTGTTGGCACCAAGCAACAGCTAATAAAACTACCCTAAAAACACCCCAAAGTTACTATTTTAACTCAAACGCAGAGTCTACTTACCTGGAGAGTGTTACAAAAGTTAATGCCCCAGGGCCAGGTCCCAGACCAAGCCAGGGTCAAAGGCTAGCTGTTCCCATCATGCATTATGTGGGCAGGATTTATTTTTATACTATGCACACCCACCACACAGACCCATTCTCTCTTGTCTATGCCAAAATTTGCCACTTGCAGCAAATTCAAAGGAACTATGAATTATGCATATTATGAATACTAATCACTGTGACATACTAGTACATGACAGACAGCATTAGAGATAAAGTATAAAGTCACATTTTAGAAAGCATGGTTAACATTCACTCAAATTCATGATATCAAGACACCCACCAGAAATAGAAATATGGCTGACAAAAGCTTTTAACTATCACTTTTTTTTTTTGCGGTCACTTAGGATGTTTCATTAGTGTCATAAGGAAATAACAGGAAACATGGGTAAAGAAAAGACTTGAATTAGATCAAAGCATGAGGGTTTATGGGAAGATATGAAGTAATAATGGCTTAGAGGTTAATGGAACTGATATATTTAGGCTTGAAGCTCAAGTTGTTTTATCTGTACCTAAGATAAACGCTGCAGAACTCATAGCTTAAATCCTTGTAGAACATAAATTACCTGTGAATGATGTGCTTGGAATGAAGATAGGAGAGTCCTTGCAGCACGTCTTTTACAACAAGTGCAAGTGCAGGCTCTGGAAGACCCTCCGAGAAATGTGTGGCAACAAGACGCGACGCCGAGGTGTAGCCTAGTAACGGCATGACTATCCATAGTTGTTGTGAATATGTGAAGGAGGCCAAATACTGGATGATATTTCGATGTCTGAGCTGCTTGACTGTCCGAATCTCATGCTGTAAAATATGTCCAGTGCTGTTTAGTAAGTAATGCTGTAAACTTAAATGCATTATCAATGAGATATTACCATGCTGGAATTATATATTATTATTATAATCATGGGGGAGCAATAAACCTGTAGGATTATACAGCGCCTGTGGGGGGATGGAAGGTATTCAGGCGTAATTCTGGGAACTGGAGCGCAGATCCAATTCCCTAGATCAAGAGCCCCTCATCAGCATCAAGGAACCTCCCTTGAGGGGACCATGCAGGAATAAATATAATGTATTTTACCTACTTTAGCAACAAACATTATGCATGACAGGATTAGGTTTATTATTATATAAAAAATGAATAGTGGAGGGGTAGAAGTAGCAAGAGGGAGAGATAGAAAGGGCTGTGAGGAGTGCTAGAGGCAGAATCATCAAAGTTTGTGCAGTAAATCAGTTGCTGTCAAAAATTCAACAAGTCTGAGTAAAAGGTGAGTCCATCAGCAAGGAGGGAAGATAAAGTAATGGCATTAGAGCGGTGATGACGTCGGAGATAAATTCTGCATGCTCGTTGATAGAGTGGACAGTCCAACAGAATATGGCTAATAAAAACTGAAACCTGACAATTCTCACAGAGTGGAACAGGGTGCCTCTCCATGAGATACCCGTGAGTAAGACGAGTGTGTCCAATGCGAAGATGGGAGAGTGTAGTCTCCCAATGATAACAAGAAGACGGTCAGAAACCTGTACAGTGGAGCCCTGAGTTTCGGCCGTAATCCGTTCCAGGAGCTAGGCCTAGAGTCGAAGCAATATTTCCCATAAGAAATAAAGTAAATCCAATTAATCCATTCCTGCTGTCAGGAGGCATGACAAAATAGTATACTTCAATAGACGCTATTATCAACTCTATGGCTTATTTATCTATCACGATTCATCTAATATGACATAAACAATATAACATAAAAACCTGATATACACTCTAGAATGAATAAAATATGTATGTCATTACGTATGTGATCGCGGGCATTCTCGCTACAGCTATGAAAACGTCTTCCCATTCTTTCCTCCTTCAGACATGTTAGTACACTATAAGAGAAAACGGAGTTTGTGAGGCAAACTGCATTAGATCACTTCTTTCATAAGAAAACCATAATACAGTGGACCCCCGAAAATCAGCTGTAATCCGTTCCAGGAGCTAAGCCTAAAATCGAACTGGCCGATTTCTGAACCATTATTTCCCATAAGAAATAATGTAAATACAATTAATCCGTTCCAGACACCAACAATATTCACAAAAAATACATTTTTTAAAGATTAACTATACCAGTTGGTATAGCTACGAAATCCGGGGGTCCACTGTACAGTGGAACCCCGGATTTCGTAGGCGTCGGATTTCATAAAATTCAGAATTAGTAACATTTTTTCATAAAAATATTGGTTTGGTATTCATAGATCCGCTCGGAATTAGTAATTCATCCTGGATGCGTACGAGTGGCCCGCACAGCCCAACACTCCATCCAGAGTCAGTGTGCCATTGTTTACAGTAAGTGACGGTCACCCACGATTCATACCATACATTTTGTCACTATTCTATTGTTTTTAGTGCTTGCAACTGCTAAATAAGCCACCATGGGCACAAAGAAAGCTCCTAGTGCCAACCCTTTGGTAAAGGGCTGAGAGGGGAGAATGTGTCTTCTTAAGTGATTCAGTGATTCTACGATATGTTATGATACTAAAGCAGCAGGAGTTAATAAAGGCTAAAGTGCCAGCCAGCAATAAAGTGTAGCATTAACAGTGTAGCGAGTAAGTTAAGTCATTAATCGCTAGAAAAATGACGACACGAAACTTAACTCCTTCATTGTTGTTTGAGGTATAGGGCGACTAACAACACTGCCGTCTGCTGCTGCTGCCATTCACCACCACTAGGTAAGGCTTATCTTTCAGTGGCCCTTATACACCCAACAACAAACAACACAACACCAGTCCTCACATTCATAATGACATATTTTATTCATTCTAGAGTAGTATATGTTATGTTTCTATGTTATTAATATTGTTTATTATGTCATATTAGATGAATTGTGACAGATAAATAAGCCAGAGTTGATATTAGTGTCATAATGAAGGACTATCTTGTCCTGTCCCCAAACACACACCCCTGTAGCCAGCATAATTCCAAACATACGCCAGAAATAAAGAAGAACAAAAGCTATTAAGAAAAAAGAAGAAAAACCTAGATACAGTGGTCCCCCGAGTAACGAAAAAACTTCATCCCAGAAGCCTGCTCAAGTGCCATTACCGAACGAATTTACTCCCTTAAGGAATAATGACATGTAGGTTAGTCTATTTCAGGCCCCCAAAAATACACTTCCACAAGCACTTACAATATTATACAGTGGTACCTCGGTTAACGATGGTCCCCAAACTCACCCTTTTATGTAAGTTTATTTTTTTAAATGCTTTTTTAAGTGTATTTTTGGGGAGTCTAAAAGGACTTGTCTATTTTACATTATTCCTAATGGGGATAAATTCGTTTGGTAATGGCACTTGAACAGCATTCTGGAATGAAAAAATATCGTTAACCGAGGTACCACTGTACATTGTACTTACATAATTGTACAATTTCCGGGGTGTTCGTTACTTGGGGGACCACTGTATGTGTATGTATGTATATATATGCATGTGCATGCTGTGTAGTGTGACCTAAGTGTAAGTAGAAGTAGCAAGATATACCTGTTATCCAGTGTGTTTATGAGACAGAAAATGACACCAGCAATCCTACCATCATGTAAAACAGTTACAGGTTTCTGTTTCACATTCACTTGGCAGGACAGTAGTACCTCCCTGGGTGGTTGCTGTCTACCAACCTACTACCTATAACAGACTTATTTCCCTACTACCTATAACAGACTTATTCCCCTATAATTTTTACACTCTCTTTTGTCCCCTTTGCCTTTATACAAAGGAACTATGCATGCTCTCTGCCAATCCCTAGGTACCTTACCCTCTTCCATACATTTATTGAATAAAAACACTAACCATTCTAAAACTATATCCCCACCTGCCTTTAACATTTCTATCTTTATCCCATCAATCCCAGCTGCTTTACCCCCTTTCATTCTACTCACTTCCTCACGAACTTTCCCCACACTCACAACTGGTGCTTCCTCACTCCTATAAGATATTATTCCTCCTTGCCCTATACATGAAATCACAGCTTCCCTATGTTCATCAACATTTAACAATTCCTCAAAATATTCCCTCCATCTTCCCAATACCTCTAACTCTCCTCTCCTATTTTTAACTGACAAATCCATTCTTTCCCTAGGCTTTCTCGACTTATTAATCTCACTCCAAAACTTTTTCTTATTTTCAACAAAATTTGTTGATAACATCTCACCCACTCTCTCATTTGCTCTCTTTTTACATTGCTTCACCACTTTCTTAACCTCTCTTTCTCTCCATATACTCCTCCCTCCTTACATCACTTCTAATTTGTAAAAACCTCTCATATGCTAACTTTTGTTAGCATATGAGTTTACATATTATAAAATATTAATTACAAGGAAGGCCTCTAGCATGCCTAGGCATTTCGGGCAGACTAATCCTAATTCTTACTCAATATTGACACAGATTATGGAGCAGTACATTTTAATATGCCTTATTGCATACTAGGTAACTGAAGTGATTAATTAGATTTAAAATAATGAGGTAGTACAAAACGTTTAACAATATTACAATTAGTAAAATTAGTAATGGGAATGGTTAAGTCTTGGCATGATACACTGTTTCTATTAAAGCTCCTATATTGGGAGAGTATCTTAGGCAAACTTAAGGATAACTTAAGATTTATTAGGCAGTAGCTATACATTTGTACCTCGGCATACGAACAGCTCCCAACTCAAACAATTATGTAAGTGTATTTTTGTGGGTCTGAAACGGATTAATCTAATTTACATTATTCCTTATGGGAACAAATTTGTTCGATATCGGCACTCGAACAGCCTTCTGGAACAAATTAAGCTCGTAACCCGAGGTACCACTGTACGTATTAGGAATTTTATGTATACAGTCATTTGGGTGAGTGTAAGTTAGGGGGAAATCACAGATATCGAGAGTACATAAATCTAATTTGTTTTGGACTTGTGCATAATACGAAAAAGAGAATACAGTGGACCCCCGGAAATCGAACGCCTCCCAACTCGACCTATTATGTAAGTTTATTATTATACATAAGTGCTTTCGTAAGTGTATTTTTGGGGGTCTGAAATGGACTAATCTAATTTACATTATTCCTTATGGGAATAAATTTGGTCGGTAACAGCACTTGAACAGCATTCTGGAACGAAGAATGTTCGATTTCCGGGGGTCCACTGTAGGTGGTTTTCATATACAGTGGACCCCCGAATTTCATCAATAATTCTTTCCAGAAGGCTGTTTGAGTGCCATTACCGAACGAATTTGTTCCCACAAGGACGAATGCAAATTAGATTAGTCCGTTTCAGACCCCCCAAAATATACTTACAAAAGCACTTACAAAAATACACTTACATAATTATTTGAGTTGGGAGCTGTACGAAATCCTGGGGTCCACTGTACGTAGTTAGCTGAATTTTATGTTTACAGTCATTTGGGTGAGTGTAGGTGTAAATGAGGAGGATGTGTGTGTGTGTGTGTGTGTGTGTGTGTGTGTGTGTGTGTGTGTGTGTGCATGAATAGGTAGTTTTCATGTAGTTAGCTGATGATGTGGTGTGTTAGGGAGATAAGATGTTTTTTAACGGTAGTTTTGAAAATGGTGGTCGAGTCTGCAGTTCTAGAGTTTTCGGGCTGGGAATTCCAGATTTTAAGCCCTTTTATGTACACTGAATTTTTGTAGAGATTTAGCCAGACACGAGGAATGTCATAGAGATTTTTGTGTCTGGCATTGTGTTTATGGGTCCTGTTGCAACTATCAAGAAAGTGTTTTAGTTCAGGGTTAATATTAGAATTTATGGTTCTGTAAATGTAGGTTGCACAGTAGTAGGTGTGAATGTTCTGTACAGTGAGTAAGTTTAGGTCTTTGAAGAGTGGGGGCAACACCCATTGCTAGGTAACACCCCCTTAGTGGGGGGTGTTGCCTATCATTGGATTGCATGATAATTCTTACTGCAGCTTTTTGTTGGGTTATTATTGGCTTTAGGTGGGTTGCTGCTGTTGATCCCCAGGCACAAATAGCATAGGTGAGGTAGGGATAGATAAGTGAATAGTATAGTGCGAGTAGGGCTGATTGTGGCCGTAGTAACATATCTTGGAGAGGATCCCAACCGTTTTGGATACTTTTTTTGTTGTGTTGGATATGGGTGCTGAATTTCAGGTTGCTGTCAAGGTGTAGGCACAGGAATTTGCCCTCATTATGTTTAACAATAAGAGTGTTGCCAATCATAATGTTCAGCTGGGCAACACTTGCTCTGTTCCCAAACATAATATAGAAGGTTTTGTCAGTATTAAGTGTAAGTTTATTAGCAGTCATCCAAGTTGATATTTTTACTAGCTCTTCATTAACAATGGTGTTGAGTGAAGCAAGATTAGGGTGGGAGATGACATAAGTCATATCGTCAGCAAAGAGAATAGGTTTCAGGTGTTGTGATACAACATTAGGAAGATCATTGATGTATAAGAGGAAAAGCAGGGAAACAAGGACACTTCCCTGTGGCACTCCAGTATCCAGTGGTCTTGTTGATGAGGTTGTGTCCTTAATAGAGACGTATTGATGCCTGTTAGTAAGGTAGGAATTGAAATGTGTAAGTGCGTGGCCTCTTATACCACAATGATCAAGTTTGTGGAGTAGGATTGCTGTGGTCTACTGTATCGAAACCTTTCCTTAGGTCAATAGTCCTAATAGATACAGTGGACCCCCGAGTTTCGTAAGGCTCATATTTCGTAAAAATCGTTTTTCGTAAGCTTTTTTCGATTTCGTGTATCGTAAACTGGCTCGTGTTTCGTAACGTATTAGACCTGTCCGTCTGCTCCACGCCTGCGCAGGACGCCCGCCAGTGAAGCGTTGTTTACCATTGAGAGAACATTACCCAGCGCGCTCTTTCAAACATTCACAATACATTTGGTGTCTTTTTTGGTGGTTTAGTGATTGTCACTGTGAAATAAGTCACCATGGGTCCAAAGAAGCTTCCTAGTGGCACCCCTGTGGTAAAGAGAGTGAGGAACACCATCGAACTGAAGAAAGAGATTATAGAAAAATATGAGAGTGGCATACGTCTAAGTGATCTTGCCAGGATGTACAAGAAAACCCCATCTACTATCAGCTCTATCCTGGCAAAGAGAAATGAGATCAAGGAAGCTAATGTTGCAAAAGGGGTTGATATGTTAACGAAAAATAGATCGAAAACAGTGGATGAGGTTGAGAAGTTGTTGTTGGTGTGGATCAATGAAAAACAGAGAGCGGGTGATAGTATTTCCATGGCAATAATTTGTGAAAAGGCAAGGAAGTTGCACGCAGATCTTGTCAAGACAATGCCTGCAACCAGTGGTGAGGCGAGTGATTTTAAAGCCAGCAAAGGCTGGTTTGACAGGTTTAAGAAACGTAGTGGCATACACAGTGTTGTGAGACATGGTGAGGCAGCCAGCTCAGAAAAACGTGCAGCTGAAAAGTTTGCGAGTGAATTTAAGGGGTTCGTAGAGGCTGAAGAATTCCTCCCCCAACAAGTGTTTAACTGTGATGAAACAGGCCTGTTTTGGAAGAAAATGCCCAACAGGACCTTCATTACTCAGGAGGAAAAGGCACAGCCAGGACACAAGCCTGTGAAAGACAGGCTAACTCTTATGATGTGTGCCAATGCCAGTGGTGATTTTAAAGTGAAGCCTTTACTGGTGTATCACTATGAAAATCCCAGAGCCTTCAAGAAACACAGTGTTGACAAGAATAATTTGTGTGTGCATTGGAAGGCTAACACCAAGGAATGGGTCACTACGGAGATTTTCAAGGAATGGGTGACTGGAGTGTTCTGCCCTAGTGTAAAGAAATACCTCCTGGAAAAGAAATTGGGACTCAAGTGCCTCCTGGTACTGGACAATGCTCCTGCTCATCCTCACAACTTGGAAGAGTTGTTGCCTGACAACTTAAATTTCATCAGAGTGAATTTCTTGCCTCCTAACACCACTCCTCTCATCCAGCCCATGGACCAGCAGGTCATTGCAAACTTCAAGAAACTGTACACCAAAGCAGTGTTTCAGAAGTGCTTTAATGTGACCAATGACTCTGAATTGACCCTAAGAGAGTTCTGGAAAGATCACTTCAATATCGTGCATTGCATACGCCTTATAGGTAAGGCTTGGGAGGAAGTGACTTCCAGGACTTTGAACTCTGCTTGGAGACCACTGTGGCCGGATAGTGTTGAAAAGAGGGATTTTGAAGGATTTGAGGCTGACCCTGACCCTGACGACCCTGTGCCTGTTGTGGAAGATATTGTGGCATTGGGGAACAGCCTGGGGTTGGAGGTGAGTGGTGAGGATGTGGAAGAGTTGGTGGAGGAGCACAGGATAGAGCTAACAACTGAAGAGCTGCAAGACCTTCATCTGGAACAGCAACAGACCACAGCTGAGGTTATTGCTTCAGTGCTTAAGGAGATGTGTACAAAGTGGAATGAGTTGCAGACATTTATTGAAAGACACCACCCTGAGCAAGCTGAAATGAGCCTTCTGTGCAACCACTTCAGTGACAGAGCCATGTTGCACTTCAGGAAAGTGTTGAAGAGTTGCCAGAAACAGAGGACTGTGGACAGTTACTTTACCAGGCAGGGGTCTAGTGACTCTCAAGCTGGTCCTAGTGGCATTAAAAGACCAAGAAGGGAAGTAACCCCAGAGAGGGACTTGTTACCTGAAGTCCTTTTGGAGGGGGATTCCCCTTCCAACCACTAACACCCTGCCCTTGTCATCAACCCTATCTTCCAGATGCCTGCAACTCTTCAATAAAGGTAAGTAAATGTATATATATATATTATTTTTAATTATTTTGTATGTGAATATTTTTTTGTGGAACAGATTAATTGTATTTACATTATTTCTTATGGGAAATAAGGGTTCGAATTTCGTAAACTTCGTGTTAAGTAATAGCTCCTGGAACGGATTAATTACGATACTCGGGGTCCACTGTATTCATTTTTTTCCAGTGCTGTCTAGAGCAGGTCTAGCATTTTTACAATTGCATCGTTTGTGCTTTTGCTTTTCCTGAAGCCAAATTGGCAGGGGTTGAGGATGCTTTGCACTGTTATAAATGAATATAATCTCTTGTGCATGAGTTTCTTGAAGATTTTGGAAAGCATATTATTAACCTTAACCTGAACACAGAAATGTCGCTCAGATAAGAAGTTCTTAGGGGAAAAATGGCAGATTGCCTCGGAGACCTAAGGAATGAGCATGGATCAAGATGTTATGTATCTCCAAGTTGTGTTATATCCCTTCTCAAGATCAAAAAAGATGGCGATAACCGAGTGGTTATTGGCAAAGGCATTATGTACATATGTATCTAAACGGAGTAAGGGGTCAATAGTGGAATGGCCCTTACGAAAGCCATATTGACTAGTGGAGATACTATTGTCTCTCTCTAAATACCACACCAAACGTCTAGTTACCAGACGTTCCAATACCTTGCAAACCGCACTGGTAGGAGCAATGGGGCGATAGTGGGAGGCATCAACTCCCGAAGTACAGTGGTACCTCTACTTACGAGCAGCTTCCAACTCGAACAATTATGTAAGTGTATTTTTGTAGGTGCTTTTGTAAGTGTATGTTTGGGGGTCTGAAATGGATTAATCTAAGTTTCATTATTTCTTATGGGAAAAAATTCCTTCGGTATCGGTACTTGAATAGCCGTGTGGAACGAATTTTGCTCGTAACTCGAGGTACCACTGTACCTGGTTTACAAAAAGGTAGTACAATAGGAGATTTCCACAGCTGGGAAAGAACTCCTCGCGACCAAGTAAGACTAAAGAGATGTAAGAGGACCGCAAGGGCTGACAGATGTAAATGCAGTAGCATACAGATATGAATGCCGTCTGGCCCAGCTGCCGATGATCGGCAAGTGGAGAGTGTTGACTAATTCTAGAAGTGTAAAAGACACATTACAAGACTCTTCTCTGCTAGAAGAAAAGTCTAAAGGGCTCAAACTCTGGTAGATTTGGAGGAAAGAAACAAGGAGCAGAGATAGAGCCCCTGGGATATACGGACAAGATGATGACCAAGTTCGGTGGCAACGTCAAGAGGGTTAGCTATAGCGACACCGGCAACCTGAAGGACAGGAGCCGGGTTGGGAGTGTATTTGCCACTCAGTTTCCATACCTTTTTCCAGATTGCACTCAGAAGCTGAAGTGACGGTAGAAACAATCCCGCCAACAAGTGCGTTTAGCTTCATGGATGAAACGGCGGGCGGCTCCTCTCATATGCTTAAAATCAAGGAGGCGCTCTGTGGTCCTATTGTAACAATATCTGCCCCACGCAGCGCGTTTCAAACGTACCGCACGAGCACAGGCAGGAGACCACCGAGGCATTCACTTGTGAAAGTGCCTGCCTGAGGTTTGAGGTATAGAATATGAAGCCATGGTTAAAACTAAAGTTGAGAATAGGTGTAACCGCTCATCAACGGAGGATGAGGAAGGGATTTCACTAAAAGCAGTTTGACACGAGTACTGGTCCCAATGCGTTCTGTCAGCCTGGCCCATGGCCGGGCTCAGAGAGTAGATACTCTCGAAACTCTTCAAAGGTATATCTTCAAAGGTGTCAAATTGCCAGCGTGGGTGACGAGGGGGTGGAGAATACGAATGAGAAGTAAGAAGAATTGGAAAATAATCACTGTCATGTAAGTCCGGGAGCACAGACCATGTAAAGTCTAGTGCAGTTGAGGAAGAACAAACCGAGATCGATGAAAGAGAGAGATTGAATACGAGGGTCAAAATGGGTGGGAGCACCCATATTTAAAACAGGGAGAGGGAGAGAAGTAAGAAGAGCCTCTAACTGAATGCCACAAGAGTCACTGAGACCCCCCCCCCCCCACCCAGAGGAAATGATGAGCATTAAAATTGCCAAGTAACAGAAGTGGTGGTGGTAAGGAAGAAATCAGAAATGCAACATCTGGGATAGATAGCACCTAAGAAGGAGAGAGATACAAAGAACAGACTGTATACCACTTATTCAAGTACAGTAGACCGTCATTTAGCACGATAGTTACGTTCCTGAAAAAGTCGTGTTAGATAATTTTGCGTTAAATAATTAAAAGAACTTATTAGAAAAATAGGGTTACGTTCCTGGGAGTCCCCAAAAAGCCAAACAAGTTTTTTTTAGACCAACAGATCTTACAAAAATAAAAGTGAATATGTAACTGTAGTTCATTATCGTGATGTATTATGTTGTTTTTACTGTTTAAGACTACAAATGTAACAGAAATAATAGTATTTACGTTAAATTGTGGGTGCTGATGTTTGTGGATGATTGTGGAGAGAGTGGAGAGTTATGCTGTGGCCCTACTGGGCTGAGGTGGATGGTAGAGGTTTTGGAACTGAAGTCGATGGTTGTACTGAGTGTCTAACTTTAAGTCATTCAGTAAGTCAGTCAAGTCATTCAGTCTAAGTCAGTCAAGTCATTCAGTCAGTAAGTCAGTCAGGTCATTCAGTCAGTAAGTCAGTCAAGTCATTCAGTCAGTAAGTCAGTCAAGTCATTCAGTCAGTAAGTCAGTCAAGTCATTCAGTCAGTAAGTCAGTCAAGTCATTCAGTCAGTAAGTCAGTCAAGTCATTCAGTCAGTAAGTCAGTCAAGTCATTCAGTCAGTAAGTCAGTCAAGTCATTCAGTCAGTAAGTCAGTCAAGTCATTCAGTCAGTAAGTCAGTCAAGTCATTCAGTCAGTAAGTCAGAAACATAAGTCATTCAGTCAGTAAGTCAGTCAAGTCATTCAGTCAGTAAGACAGTCAAGTCATTCAGTCAGTAAGACAGTCAAGTCATTCAGTCAGTAAGACAGTCAAGTCATTCAGTCAGTAAGACAGTCAAGTCATTCAGTCAGTAAGTCAGTCAAGTCATTCAGTCAGTAAGTCAGTCAAGTCAGTCAGTCAGTAGTCAGTCAAGTCAGTCAAGTCAGTCAGTCAGTCAAGTAAGTCAGTCAGGTCATTCAGTCAGTAAGTCAGTCAAGTCATTCAGTCAAGTCATTCAGTCAAGTCATTCAGTCAAGTCAGTCAGTCAGTCAAGTCAAGTCAGTCAGTCAGTAAGTCAGTCAGTAAGTCAGTCAGTAAGTCAGTCAAGTCAGTCAAGTCATTCAGTCAGTAAGTCATTCAGTAAGTCAGTCAAGTCAATCAGTCAGTCAGTCAAGTCAGTCAAGACAGTCAGTCACACAAACTTATGTTTACCTCTTTTTATGTGTACAAAGTAACACTTCATTACAGCCACGGGTTATGTCTTGTCTAATATTCTTCACAAACACAGCTGGCTTGTAGCAGAGGACTTTTATTTGACGCGTATGAAATACATACGAATGCTGGGATGGTGGGGTCCAGGGTGGCTGGGGAAGGCCGGTGGTGTCCGCTGAAAAACAACAAGGCTGCTTGTGGGAATGGTTATTTGTTTTTCCTTCCTGCAAACTGTAAGTTTATTCAGGTATACACAGATACAATTACGAAGATTATCATACATAGCAGCATATGTGTAGAGAACCTAGGATAACCCAAAAAAGTCAGAGTGACTTATTTCCATTGTCTGCTATGTTATGATAATCAATGTAACTGTACTTACCTAATTGTGGTTGCAGGGGTCGAGACTCAGCTCCTGGCCCCGTGTATCTGAATAATCTTACAGTTTGCAGGAAGGAAAAACAAATTCCCTTTTCCTCTAAGCACGAGGATTGGGCTTATACATGAAATCACCTGATGCATTACCGAAAAGGAGCAAGGTGAAGCGATCCTTTGCTGTCTTGAAGCCTGGTGCACTTTTCTCTTGCTGACTGATATAAGTTCGTTTTGGCATTTTCTTCCAGAAAACACTTCTCTCGTCAGCATTAAGCACTTGATGTGGCTCATAGCCACCCTCAGTAGGACCCCCACTGACTCAATGGTTTAACCCACCGCGGGCTACCGTGCGTTCAAAAAATTTTCCACTCCCGCGAACCGTGTAATATCATTTTTACGTTGTGTTAGATAATAATGTGCCGCAATTCTTCAATCGTGCAATACCCGTAACGTGTAACATAATCTCGTGCTAAATGACGGTCTACTGTATATGCGTGCTGCAGTGTAATGCAGTGAAGTATGAACAAAGAGCTGATGGTATGGGATACCGGTGCGTATAAGAAGTGCACTGTCATTAAAGATTCCATTGGGCAAAGGATCCAATGAATATAATAAAACATAGCCCGAGATGGGATGGATAACAGGGGAGCGTAATCTGGGTTCTTGAAAACAAGCACAAACAGGAAAACTGGGAGAGCAACACCTGAAGCGCACCCTGGTTACCTCTGAGTCCTCGGATACTCCACTGTAAATAAGCCATGATTTGCGAAGAGAAGGATACAAGAAATATGAAGGAAGAGGTATCTACACACTAGAAGGGTTAGAAAAGTCCACATGTTGAGGCAGTGGAAAACGAACAAGCAGCGAAGGGTTGGAACGCTGCAAAGAAAGGAGTTGTGTAGATGGAGAAGAGCGAAGAGTAGCGACAGGAGGTGGATCAGTGTCCATCAATGGTTTAGTCTCCTTAATCTAGTTGGAAATAGCTTCAAGAGTTTCAGAAAACAAGGATGTTGTATGTGGGATATTGGAGATAGAAAGAGGAGGGCAAGTAAGGATCGAGGTGACAATGGAATTTACCAACGTAAGGGGGGACAAGAGGTTAGAGGTAACTTAAGAAGAAGCTTGGGAGGGGACAGGAGAGGAAGGTACTTTATGAGGGGGAGGATGGACCACCACACTCACAACAGAACGAGTAATAGGTAAAGTTCCAGGTACTGAGAC
Organism: Cherax destructor; assembly: GCA_009830355.1. NCBI lineage: Eukaryota > Metazoa > Arthropoda > Malacostraca > Decapoda > Parastacidae > Cherax > Cherax destructor. The sequence goes on along the minus strand of WNWK01005689.1, from coordinate 28,605 downwards.
TAGAAATGAAGGAGATTTACCCTTTGGGGATTTGTTGGACTTGGAAGAATTAGAGAAGCGAGGGGAAGGATCTGTTGTGTGAGGTCTTGTAGACATAAGAAAGAAGAAACACTGCAGCAGGCCTACTGGCCCATGCAAGGCAGGTCCAAGACATAGAAGCTTGTGTGCGAGATGAAGATTGGAGAACAGTATGAGGTGGCAAGGCAGGGACCTCATAGTCCAAGACTGCAAAAGAGTTAGATACAGAAGTGACTGTGGAAGGTGTGACCACAGGGAAGACCACAGGAATTGGGACCCCCGATGTTGGGGGTCTCTTAGTAACTTAAGAATAAGAAATACGGGGAAGTCTTCCCTGGAAGCATAGATGTGAGACTGCCATGGGTAAGTAAAGCCTTCTGTCTCTTTGAAACAACGGATTTCATGTTCATTCAGGTAAGCCTGGCAACAACAAGAATAAGATGGATGAGCTTCTTGACAATTAAGGCAGGAGGGAGATAGACCACAAGATGTATTGGTATACTCATTGGCACCACAGACTGGGCATTCAGCCATGGACCTGCAATATTTCACTGGATGGCCAAAACGCCAGCAATTTCTACACTGTTGTGGTGTAGCGGTCACCTGTCGGACTTGTAAATGGTGTCCCGCAATATAAACTGATGGAAGCTCACGGCAGTCAAAAGTTAAATGAGCTACAATACAGGGATAGTCTCCGCCCATGGGCAGGCAGTACATACTGTCTACTTTAATTATTATGAAAAATGAAGCGCTAAACTTACAAGGGTCATACAGCGCAGCAGGGCAGGGAAGGGTTCAGGGGTATTGGGTAGCAAAAGGGAGAGGGATTATTATTAGTTCACGCAGTTCAGCTAGGCAGGGGATAGTGTTGGGGTAGAAGGTAGCAAGATAGAAAGGGCTGTGAGGAGTGCTAAAGGCAGAATCATCAAAATTTGTGCAGTAAATCAGTTGCTGTCAAAAAGTCGATGAGTCTGGGTTAAAGGTGGGTCCATCAGCAAGAAGGGAAAATAAAGTAAGAGCATTAGAGCGGTGATGACGTCGGAGGTAAATTCTGCTTGCTCATTGATAGTGGTGGCAGTCCAACAGAATATGGCTAACAGAAACTGGAACCTGACAATTCTCACAGAGTGATCCCTGTGAGTAAGACAAGTGTGGCCGATGCGAAGACGGGAGAGTGTAGTCTCCCAACCTCAACAATGATGACAAGAAGATGGCCAGAAACTTATACAGTGGACCCCCGGTTTTCGTGATTTTTTCATTCCAGAATGCTGTTCAAGTACCATTACCAAACGAATTTATTCCCATAAGGAATAATGTAAATTAGACTAGTCCTTTTAGACCCCCACAAATACACTTACAAAAGCACTTACAAAAATACACTTACATAATTGTTCGAGTTTGGAGCATCACGAACACCGGGGGTCCACTGTAGTACTTGGTTTAATGGAATGCAATTTGTTATGTAGCAGATCAGACCAACGTTGTTGCCAACGGCTGCAAAGGTGGGTAGGAATCACAGCAAAATAGTCTGTGAATGGAACAACTCTATATGAAACTGGGAGGTCATGTACAGCTGACCACACAGCAGTATCTGCCTGTTCACTGCCCTGTACGTCAACATGACCAGGGACCCAGCAAAAAACAATATCTTCGTGCTTGCTAAAGATAGGGCGTAACCAAAGTTGGATATAAAGGACCAGGGGATGAGGTGAATCAAATTTTCAAATAGCCTTCAAAGCACTAAGGGAGTCTGAAACTACCACAAATGGCGACACAATCATAGATGCAATACGGGTAAGTGCTATGAGAATTGCATACAATTCAGCTGTAAAAATGCTAACCGAAGCTAATAAATGCCCTTGTATGATGCTGTCTGGAAATACTGTTGCAAATCCGACACTGTCAGAAGACTTGGAACCATCGGTGTACACTGCAATGGCATGAGAATGAGACTGGAAGTGATTAAGAAAAAGAGAGTGAGAAGCAACCGTAGGTATTTGCTCTTTTGCGCATGACAGTGGGGAAGAGCAGACACGAACCATCAGAACTTCCCAAGGGGGAAGGGAAAATTAGATGCTATATGAACATAGAAAGGTGGCAACTGAAGAGAAGACAAGAGCGAATGTATACAAAGAGAAAAGGGATGGAGTAAACGGGCGGTGAACAAATAAGGAACATCTACTAACATCCGTTAGCATCCTATATATGGAAGGATTGTGGAGGTCATGAGAGCGAAAAAAACAGCAGAGGCAATAAGCATCATGGCGATCAGTCAAGGATGGAATATTCACCTCTGCATAGAGGTTCTCAACAGGTGAAGAGCAAAAAGCACTAAGGCATAAACAAAATCCTTAGTGATGGATGGGATCAAGACTAGAAAGAGTTGCAGGAGAGGCCGCTGAATAGTTTTGATAAAATTAGGGCAGAATGCAGTCTGAGTTCTACGATCAGTCCCCCATGAAAGATGAGCGAGGATTGTGTCTACTTTAAGGATCGGGAGGTCTTGGAGCTCAAGCTGTTCCAGAATGTCATCACCACATGTCTGGAAATTATGTTGAACAATGGTATGTGGTAGAATGACAGTACCACTGCAAGAATTGAGAGAATGATGTTTTTCAATTGTTACAGGAATGGCATGTATGGTTGTAAGGAGAGAAAGATCGTGAGCTTGGCTAACATTCTGTCCTGTGACAATGCATGCACTGCTAGCGAGAGCAAGAAATGGAATATTATGACCAACATGGCATAGAAGCACCTTGCTGATACTATGATCAGAAAGATATTCTGAAGATGTCGGTTGTAGAGTGAAAAACTTTGTCCATTGTGTACTATGATGCACAGTATGTAAGGAAGTGATTGTCATGTTGGTCTTTTCTGAGCAGAATGAAAGGCAGTCGAAATAGTGTCATCAGAAGGTCGTGGTCGTTTAGATACAGGACCGGAGGTGATCAGTTTTGAGGAGGGCATGCAATCCAAAAACATTCATACCATATGGGGAGAGGCCGGAAAAATAGTCAAAGACGTGCGGAGGTCGGAGGTGAAAAAGGAGTCAGGCCGAGCCTCTGTATCCGGAGCGTGGGACAAAATGTCACCTGCAGAAGGTACAGGGACAGGAGAAAGGTCCAAAGAATGGTCCAGTAACAAGGCAAGGTCGTCAGAGGATGCTGCTACAGGAAGGAGCCCAGGAGGAGGTACATGGACTTGGGACTCCATGGTTAAGTCTCTCTTTTTTGTTTTGTTTTTAGGAAAAAAAAGGAGGGGAGCATGGAGGGGCAGCTCCCAGGGGAAAAAGGACTGCAAGTCTCCCCTTCCATGCCCAAGAGGACAACCTCAGCACAGCCAGTAGTGCAGATGCGGCATGGAACCCGTGCCATACCCTACCCTTCAAGCCAGTAAACCAGCAATCCAGGATAGCAACCTCACATCAACCGAGCCACCTCGGCAGACAAAAGGGAGGGCAGTCGGAAGCCAGCCACAAAGCATACCTCCTTCGGCCACCACCTCCTGGAATCCGACAGGCAGCCTCCAGAGATACACCCGTCACCTGAAAGACACCAGAAGCTTCTCCTTCCCCCCCCCCCTGGTAGACTGGAGAGGGATCGGGATCTCTAGATAATCCAGATTCCTTGGCAAACTACACTACCACCAAGGACCTCAACAGAAGGAGATGGACCCCAGAACCCCTTCTCAGGTCTAGGAACTACAAAGCCTAAGGGAACAACCTCAAAGGCAGAAACAGGAAAGGCAAAGTGGAGGGATGGGGAGAGGAGGAAAGGGAAAGGGGGGTGACGGGGATGATGGGATAGGGAAGGGGGGATTGGAGGGTAATTAGGTTCGGTCTGAGGAAGACCAAAAGGTCTAATTCCTCAGACCAAGAGCCTCTTCACCATGCCAAGGAGCCCCCTTGAAGAGTAGGATTAGGTTTAATTTTATACAGTCTTTGTATAATCCTTTTCTGAGTCATTACAAGGTACAAACACCATTTGTATCAGAGTTATACAAAAAGCAGGACAGGAGTGAGAAAAGTAACACATCAATCAGAAATACAATTACATTATTTTGTCTCATAAAATGCTGAAGATAAAGAAGTACCGTAGCTACCTGGATCAACTCAAACTCATCCTCACACTTGTCCAACTCGTAGATCTTGAGAGCAACGTGGTTGTTTGATGGTTTGTATCGGGCTACCCACACTGTGCCCTTGCCGCCACACACAGAGCCAAGAGGGCTCCACACGTCGTAGCTCTCCGTCGATGCCTCAAAGGACACCATGCTGGGAGAGCGCACCTCCAATGCAAAGCTCTCCGATTTTATGCGGCTCTAAGAGAAAAGTTCTGATGAATTATCATTTGGTACAAAAAGTTTACACAATTCATGAAGACAGCCCAATTATGTACACATTTCTAGGGTAACACAAATTTTCACAAAAAACCCGCACTTAAGAGAGGGAAAGTAAAGATGTTTCAGTACGACTTGGATCACTAATAACACTGAAGTGAGAAGGGAAGATCAGAATACATAGGAGGGGGAGTAAGGTAAGATAAGAGAAGGAAGAGAAGGGGTGGTGATGGTGGTAGTAGTAGTAGTGGTGGTGGTAGTAGTAGCAGTGGCAGTGGTAGCAGTAGTAGTAGTAGTAGTGGCAGTGGTGGTGGTAGTAGTAGTAGTGGCAGTGGTGGTGGTAGTAGTAGTAGTGGTAGTATGTAGTAGTGGTAGTGGTAGTATGTAGTAGTGGCAGTGGAAGTAATAGTAGTGGCAGTGGTGGTAGTATGTAGTAGTGGTAGTATGTAGTAGTAGTGGCAGTAGTGGTAGTATGTAGTAGTAGTGGCAGTAGTGGTAGTATGTAGTAGTAGTGGCAGTAGTGATAGTATGTAGTAGTAGTGGCAGTGGTGGTGGTAGTAGTGGCAGTGGTGGTGGTGGTAGCAGTTGTGGCAGTGGCAGTGGTGGTAGTAGTAGTGGCAGTGGTGGTAGTAGTAGTAGTAGTGGCAGTGGTGGTGGTAGTAGTAGTAGTGGCAGTGGTGGTGGTAGTAGTTGTGGCAGTGGCAGTGGTGGTAGTAGTAGTGGCAGTGGTGGTAAGTAGTAGTAGTAGTAGTAGTAGTGGCAGTGGTGGTAGTAGTAGTAGTGGCAGTGGTGGTGGTAGTAGTTGTGGCAGTGGCAGTGGTGGTAGTAGTAGTGGCAGTGGTGGTAGTAGTAGTAGTGGCAGTGGTGGTGGTAGCAGTTGTGGCAGTGGCAGTGGTGGTAGTAGTAGTGGCAGTGGTGGTAGTAGTAGTAGTGGCAGTGGTGGTGGTAGTAGTTGTGGCAGTGGTGGTAGTAGTAGTAGTGGCAGTGGTGGTAGTAGTAGTAGTAGTGGCAGTGGTGGTAGTAGTAGTAGTGGCAGTGGTGGTAGTAGTAGTAGTGGCAGTGGTGGTAGTAGTAGTAGTGGCAGTGGTGGTAGTAGTAGTAGTGGCAGTGGTGGTGGTAGTAGTAGTAGTAGTGGCAGTGGTGGTGGTGGTAGTAGTAGTAGTAGTAGTAGTAGTGGCAGTGGTGGTAGTAGTAGTGGCAGTGGTGGTAGTAATAGTAGTGGCAGTGGTGGTAGTAATAGTAGTGGCAGTGGTGGTAGTAATAGTAGTGGCAGTGGTGGTAGTAATAGTAGTGGCAGTGGTGGTAGTAATAGTAGTGGCAGTGGTAGTAGTAATAGTAGTGGCAGTGGTGGTAGTAGTACAGTCATACCTCGGTTAGCGATATTAATCCGTCACGAATTTATCGTTATCCGAATCAATTTTCCCCATAAGAAATAATGGAAATAAAATTAATCCGTTCCAGACTTCCAAAAGTACTAAAATAAAATATTTTTTAAAACTTATTGACATTAAATAATACACAATTTAATGAACATTAAAGTAAAGAAATACTACATGTAAATATAGTACAATAACATGTCACTTACATTTATTGAAGAGTTGTTGATGTGTGGAGGACGGGAGGAGGGGAAAGGATGGAGTATAGTATGCTAGTGTTTGGAAGGGAATCCCTTCCATTAACACTACTGAGGTGCCAAGTTCTTTTCTGGGGTTACTGGCCTTTTTCTTTTAATGCCACTAGGACCAGGTTGAGAGTCACTGGACCCCTCTCTAACCAAAAATCTGTCCAGGGAGCTCTGTGTCTGGCGATTCTTTAAAACATCCCTGAAATGGGACACCACAGTGTCATTGTACAGGTTGCCAGCACGGCCTGCAACAGCATGGTTAGGGTGATATTCATCCATAAAGCCTTGCACCCTGCTCCACATTCCACAAATCTCCTTAATCACTGAAGAAGGCACCTTCTTCCATCTCTGTTCCACCTCCTCCTCCTCTGAACCATTGTCCTGACCTGTGGTCTCTTGTTGCTGTTGAAGCTCTTGCAGTGGTTAGCTCTTTATTGTGCTCCTCCACCAACTGTTCCACATCCTCACCACTCACCTCCAACCCCATGGACTTGCCCAGTTCCACAATTTCTTCCACAACAGGCTCAGGCTGAGGCTCAGGCTCAGGGTTCTGAGGCTCAGCCCCAAACCTTCAAAATCCCTCTCTAGGACAGTCTGGCCACAATTTTCTCCAGGCAGAGTTCAAAGTCCTGGTAGTCACTCCCTCCCAAGCCTTACCTATAAGGTGTACACAATGCAGGATATGGAAATGATTTTTCCAAAAGTCTCTCAGGGTTATACTCATGTCTGTGGTCACATCAAAGCACTTTTGAAACATTGCTTTGGTGTAGAGTTTTTTAAAGTTGCAAATGACCTGCTGGTCCATGGGCTGGAGGAGAAGAGTGGTATTAGGGGGCAAAAACTTCACTTTGATGAACTTAAAGTCCTCCACAATTTTCTCTACCAAGGTTGGAGGATGACAAGGAGCATTGTCCATTATCAGGAGGCACTTAAGTGGCAAATTATTTTCCTCAAGATATTTCTTCACACTGGGGCCAAACACGCCATTGAACCACTAAGAAAATGTCCTTTGTGACCCATGCCTTTTTGTTAGACTTCCACATCACACACAAGTTAGACTTGGTGATACCACATCTGCCAAACACTCGGGGGTTTTCAGAATGATACACCAGTAAAGGCTTCACTTTGCAATCACCACTGGCATTAGCACAAAGCATCAGAGTTAGCCTGTCTTTCATAGGCTTGTGTCCTGGCTGTGCCTTTTCCTCCTGAGTAATAGAGGTCCTGTTGGGCATTTTCTTCCAAAACAGGCCTGTTTCATCACAATTAAACACTTGTTGGGGTTGGAATTGTTCAGCCTCTATGTACTCCTGGAATTCAAGCACATATTTTTCAGGCCCACTTTTGTCACAACTGGCTGCCTCACCATGCCTCACAACTCTATGTATGCCACTTTGATTCTTAAATCTTTGAAACCAGCCTCTGCTGGCTTTAAATTCGCTCACTTCAGCACTCGTTGCAGGCATTTTCTTAACAAGATCATGCAACTGCTTTGCTTTTTCACATATTATTGCCTGCGTAACACTATCTCCTGCTAACTGTTTCTCGTAGATCCACACCAACAACAAATTTTCCACATCTTCCAGCACTTGCGATCTCTGTTTTGTGATCACATATGCACCTTTCGCAACAACAGCTTCCTTGATTTTACGTGTATTTCCCTTGGCCACAATGGTAGTGATGGTAGAATAGGCTTTACCATACAGCCTGGCCAGCTCAGTGATACGCACTCCACTTTCATATTTTTCTATTATCTCCTTCTTCAGTTCTACTGTATTTCTGAGCCTCTTTACCACAGGGCTGGCACTAGGAGCTTTCTTTGGACCCATGGTAGCTTATTTAGCAATTGCAAGCACTAAAAACAGTGGAATAATGACAATATACTGGTATGAATGCGTGGGTGGCGTGGATGGTGGTCGCTCTCGCTTGTAAACAATTGACACTGACGCTCCCTGGAGTGCCCGCACAGCTGGGCGCCACGTGGACGCGTTCGGGACGAATATCGTAAACCGAACAATCATCGTAAACTGAGTCAATATTTAGACGTAAAAATGTATCGCTAACCGATTTTATCGGTATCCGAGGTATGACTGTAATAGTAGTGGCAGTGGTGGTAGTAGTAATAGTAGTGGCAGTGGTGGTAGTAGGTAGTAGTGTCAGTGGTGATAGTAATAGTAGTGGTGGTGGTAGTAGTAGTAGTGGCATGGTGGCTAAAGCTCTTGCCTCACGCACGGAGGGCCCGGGTTCAATTCCCGGCGGGGCCAAAACATTTTGAATTGTTTCCTTACACACACACACATATACAACAGACCTAGTGTCTAATCGACATGTGCCTAGGACAAAATGGTAACTAGTAGTGGCAGTGGTGGTGGTAGTAGTAGTGGCAGTGGTGGCAGTAGTGGCAGTGGTGGTAGTAGTAGTGGCAGTGGTGGCAGTAGTAGTAGTGGCAGTAATAGTAGTGGCAGTGGTGGTACAGGTCAGCCATCACTAATACGGCAATCAGTTATCCGGTTCCATCCGTAATCCAGCACCAATTTTGGCTAGCATAATTTCAAATTTCATCAATATACTGACTCAAATCATTATACCGACTCAGAAATTGTGCAGGTAGTTGTAAATCCACAGCAGCAAGCCAGTGGAGGAGAAAACAGTGATGAAAATGAGGAAGATGTAGCAGTCTCTCTATTGATAGGTTAATTAAGTGTATTCTAACCTAACCACTATGTAAACCGGCACACTACAGGTCCCAATGATGCCGGATTTGTGATGGCCGACCTGTAGTAGTAGTGGTGGCAGTGACAGTAGTGGTGGTGGTGGTAGCAGTAATAGGTAGAATTAGTAGTACTGCAGTGGTAGATGCAGAAATAATAAGGTAGCAGTAGTAGTGGTGGAAAACTAGGGGGGAAAATAATGGCAGAGATTAGAGTAGTAATGAAGAAATAATAATAGTACAGTAGAAATAGTACATAGTTGTATAATATAGTAGCTGTATAGCAGTAGTAACAGTGTAACAGTAGCAGGAGGAGGAGGAGGAGGAAGAGGAGGAGGAAGAGGAAGGAGGAGAAAGAGGGAGTAAGGAAGGTTGCCATCTAAAAGAACAAGAGATCAGAGGAGCACTAAGAGTGTTACTGGCCCACTGGGGTAGGACAAAAAAAACCTGTGAGACCAATCCTCCATAGGACAGAACCCATCAAGGCAGAAGACAAGAATGGCAGTGAAAATACAGATAAGGTGAATAGGTGAAAAGAGGAGGAGGCAACAGTAAGGTCAATTCATGAGAGTTCTGAAGCTTGCAGCATTTGACAAAGTAATGAGAGAGGAAAGCATCCACAGAGACAAAGCCAAGACTAAGATTCATATTATGAATGTTGTATATAAGGGATACTTCAACAAGACATCTGTGAAGGCTAGAAGAAGGATAGACAGTTTAGGCAGAGGACCTGTTAATATTCAAATTCAAATTCTTTATTTCTAGTAATATTACAAAGTTATAGGTAGTAGGTTGGTAGACAGCAACCACCCAGGGAGGTACTACCGTCCTGCCAGGTGACTGTGAAACAGAAACCTGAAACTGTTTTACATGATGGTAGGATTGCTGGTGTCTTTTTTCTGTCTCATAAACACGCTGGATAACAGGTATATCTAGCTACTTCTACTTACACTTTAGGTCACACTACACTGGCATACACATGCATATATATACATACACACATCTAGGTTTTCTTCTTTTCTTAATAGCTCTTGTTCCTTTTATTTTCTCTATTGTCCATGGGAAGTGGAGAATCTCCTCAGATCGTGTCATGAGGCGACAAGCCGGGAGCAATGGGCTAGTAACCCCTTCTCCTGTACAAATCTACTAAAAACGAGAAGAAGAAAAACTTTATAAAATTGGGTTGTCTGAATGTGCGTGGATGTAGTGCGGATGATAAGAAAGAGATGATTGCCGATGTTATGAATGAAAAGAAGTTGGATGTCCTGGCCCTAAGCGAAACAAAGCTGAAGGGGTAGGCGAGTTTCAGTGGGGAGAAATAAATGGGATTAAGTCAGGAGTATCTGAGAGAGTTAGAGCTAAGGAAGGGGTAGCAATAATGTTGAAGGATCAGTTATGGAAGGAAAAGAGGGAATATAAATGTGTAAATTCAAGGATTATGTGGATTAAAATAAGGGTCGGATGCGAAAAGTGGGTCATAATAAGCGTGTATGCACCTGGAGAAGAGAGGAGTGTAGAGGAGAGAGAGAGATTTTGGGAGATGTTAAGCGAATGTATAGGAACTTTTGAACCAAATGAGAGAGTAATTGTGGTAGGGGACCTAAATGCTAAAGTGGGAGAAACATGCAGAGAGGGTGTAGTAGGTAAGTTTGGGGTGCCAGGTGTAAATGATAATGGGAGCCCTTTGATTGAACTTTGTATAGAAAGGGGTTTAGTTATAGGTAATACATATTTTAAGAAAAAGAGGATAAATAAGTATACAAGATATGATGTAGGGCGTAATGACAGTAGTTTGTTGGACTATGTATTGATAGATAAAAGACTGTTGAGTAGACTTCAGGATGTACATGTTTATAGAGGGGCTACAGATATATCAGATCACTTTTTAGTTATAGCTACAGTGGGAGTAAAAGGTAGATGGGATACAAGGAAAATAGAATCAGTAAGTAAAAGAGAGGTGAAGGTTTATAAACTAAAAGAGGAGGCAGTTAGGGTAAGATATAAACAACTATTGGAGGATAGATGGGCTAGTGAGAGTGTAGGCAATGGGGTCGAAAATGTATGGGGTAGATTTAAAAATGTAGTGTTAGAGTGTTCAGCAGAAGTTTGTGGTTACAGGCGAGTGGGTGCGGGAGGGAAGAGGAGCGATTGGTGGAATGATGATGTAAAGAGAGACGTAAGGGAGAAAAAGTTAGCATATGAGAGGTTTTTACAAAGTAGAAGTGATGCAAGGAGGGAAGAGTATATGGAGAGAAAAAGAGAGGTTAAAAGAGTGGTGAAGCAATGTAAAAGAGAGCAGATGAGAGAGTGGGTGAGATGTTATCAGCAAATTTTGTTGAAAATAAGAAAAAGTTTTGGAATGAGATTAATAAGTTGAGGAAGCCTAGAGAACAAATGGATTTGACAGTTAAAAATAGGAGAGGAGAGTTATTAAATGGAGAGTTAGAGGTATCGGGAAGATGGAGAGAATATTTTGAGGATTTGTTAAATGTTGATGAAGACAGGGAAGCTGTGATTTCGTGTGTAGGGCAGGAGGAATAACATCTTGTAGGAGTGTGGAAGAGCCAGTTGTGGGTGTAGGGAAGTTCGTGAGGCAGTGGGTAGAATGAAAGGGGGTAAGGCAGCTGGGATTGATGGGATAAAGATAGAAATGTTAAAAGCAGGTGGGGATATAATTTTGGAGTGGTTGGTGCTATTATTTAATAAATGTATGGAAGAGGGTAAGGTACCTAGGGATTGGCAGAGAGCGTGTATTGTTCCTTTGTATAAAGGCAAAGGGGACAAAAGAGAGTGCAAAAATTATAGGGGAATAAGTCTGTTGAGTGTACCTGGTAAAGTGTATGGTAGAGTTATTATTGAAAGAATTAAGAGTAAAACAGAAAGCAGGATAGCAGATGAACAAGGGGCTTTAGGAAAGGTAGGGGTGTGTAGACCAAGTGTTTACAGTGAAACATATAGGTGAACAGTATTTGGATAAGGGTAAAGATGTGTTTGTGGCATTTATGGATTTGGAAAAGGCGTATGATAGGGTAGATAGGGGGCAATGTGGCAGATGTTGCAGGTGTATGGAATAGGAGGAAGGTTACTGAAAGCAGTGAAGAGTTTTTATGAGGATAGTGAGGCTCAGGTTAGAGTGTGTAGGAGGAAGGGGAATATTTCCCAGTAAAAGTGGGCCTTAGACAAGGATGTGTGATGTCACCGTGGTTGTTCAATATATTTATAGATGGGGTTGTAAGAGAAGTGAATGCGAGGGTCTTGGCAAGAGGTGTTGGGCTAAAAGATAAAGAAGCAAATACAAAGTGGGAGTTGTCACAGTTGCTTTTTGCTGATGACACTGTGCTTTGGGAGATTCTGAAGAGAAGCTGCAGAGGTTGGTGGATGAATTTGGTAGGGTGTGTAAAGAAGAAAATTGAAAGTGAATATAGGAAAGAGTAAGGTGATGAGGATAACAAAAAGAATAGGTGACGAAAGATTGGATATCAGATTGGAGGAAGAGAGTATGGAGGAGGTGAATGTATTCAGATATTTGGGAGTGGACATGTCGGCGGATGGGTCTATGAAGGACAAGGTCCTGGATGCTCTAGAAGATAAACAGAATGCAGATGTTATATACACAGATTTTGCAAAAGCCTTTGACAAGTGTGACCATGGTGTAATAGCACACAAAATGCGTGATAAAGGAATAACAGGAAAAGTTGGTAGATGGATTTATAATTTCCTAACACATAGAACACAAAGAGTAGTAGTCAACAGAGTAAAGTCTGAGGCAGCTACTGTGAAAAGCTCTGTTCCACAAGGCACAGTACTTGCTCCCATCCTATTCCTCATCCTCATATCAGACATTGACAGGGATATAAGCCACAGTGCTGTGTCTTCCTTTGCAGATGACACCCGAATCTGTATGACAGTGTCCACCGTTGAAGACACTGCAAGACTCCAAGCAGACATAAACCAAATCTTTAAATGGGCTGCAGAAAACAATATGAAGTTCAATGATGAGAAATTTCAATTACTCAGATACGGAAAACGTGAAGAAATTAAAATCTCATCGGAGTACAAAACTAATTCCAACCACACAATAGAGCGAAAAACTAATGTCAAAGACCTGGGAGTGTTCATGTCAGAGGATCTCACCTTCAAGGACCATAACAATGTAGCAATTGCATCTGCTCGAAAAATGACAGGATGGATAATGAGAACCTTCAAAACCAGGGATGCCAAGCCCATGTTGACACTTTACAGATCGCTTGTTCTATCTAGGCTGGAATATTGCTGCACACTAACTGCACCTTTCAAGGCGGGTGAAATTGCTGACCTTGAAAATGTGCAGAGAACCTTCACGGCACGCATAAGTGCGATAAACCACCTCAACTACTGGGAACGCTTGAAGTTCCTAAACCTGTACTCTCTAGAACGCAGGCGGGAGAGATACATTATTATATACACATGGAAAATTATCGAGGGCTTAGTACCAAACTTGCACACAAAAATCACTCCCTACGAAAGCAAAAGACTCGGCAGGCGATGTAACATTCCCCCAATGAAGAGCAGGGGTGCCACTAGCACGTTGAGGGACAACACAATAAGTGTGAGGGGCCCAAGATTGTTCAACTGCCTCCCAGCATACATCAGGGGGATTACCAACAAGCCCCTGGCTGTCTTCAAGCAGGCACTGGACAGGCACCTCAAGTCGGTACCTGATCAGCCGGGCTGTGGTTCGTACGTTGGACTGCGTGCGGCCAGCAGTAACAGCCTGGTTGATCAGGCTCTGGTCCAACAAGAGGCCTGGTCACGGACCGGGCCGCGGGGGCGTTGACCCCTGGAATTCTCTCCAGGTAGACTCCAGGTAGTGGAGCACTTCGGAGTCTGTGGAGACAAAGAACCTTGTCCATGGAAGTAAAGAGGGGAATGTATGAGAGTATAGTTATACCAACGCTCTTATATGGGTGTGAAGCATGGGTGATGAATGTTGCAACGAGGAGAAGGCTGCAGGCAGTGGAGATGTCATGTCTGAGGTCAATGTGTGGTGTGAATATAATGCAGAGAATTCGGAGTTTGGAAATTAGGAGGAGGTGCGGGATTACCAAAACGATTGTCCAGAGAGATGAGGAGGGGTTGTTGAGGTGGTTTGGACATGTAGAGAGAATGGAACGAGACAGAGTGACTTCGAGAGTGTATAAATCTGTAGTGGAGGGAAGGCGGGGTAGGGGTCGGCCTAGGAAAGGTTGGAGGGAGGGGTAAAGGAAGTTTTGTGTGCGAGGGCTTGGATTTCCAGCAAGCATGTGTGAGCGTATTTGATAGGAGTGAATGGAGGCATATGGTTTTAATACTTGACGTGCTGTTGGAGTGTGAGCAAAGTAACATTTATGAAGGGATTCAGGGAAACCGGCAGGCCGGACTTGAGTTCTGGAGATGGGAAGTACAGTGCCGGCACTCTGAAGGAGGGGTGTAAATGTTGCAGTTTTATAACTGTAGTGTAAAGCACCCTTCTGGCAAGACAGTGATGGAGTGAATGATGATGAAAGTTTTTCTTTTTCGGGCCACCCTGCCTTGGTGGGAATCGGCCGATGTGTTAATAAAAAAAAAAAAAAAAAATTACAAAGTGGGGTGTACTTATATTATTATACATTTTATGAAGTAGATATTACAAGATGGCCAATAATATGCCTAGGTATGCCTAGGCTTTTCAGGCAGTCTTATGATAGATCTTACTCAATAGTGACACAATGATTATACTGATATTAAGGTTAGGTCATTGTAGTGATTAACTAGGTTTACAAAATTGAGGTACTGAAATTCAAACATTTAAGAATTTAACAATTAGTTTAAGAATTTAACAATGGATGACTGTGATCTCTAATACGTATTACAGAAAAGATCATTATTAGTGTCGGCAAGTCTAACACTTATTTTGTGCTCTGTCAGAAAGAGAGCGGCCAGTTTCACCAAAGTATGAGAGAGAACCACAGGAACAGAAAATGGAGTAGACACTTGAAACTTCAGTGGCAGAAGAATGAACTAAATTGCTATGAAGGGATTAGTTTGGCAAAAGGTACGTTTGATGTCTAAAGGATGGAAGATGTTGCCAAGATTTAAAAGACTTTAAAAATATGGAAGGCAAAGGACAGGAGATTTCATGGCAGAAGAATTTAGAAGAGAAGAAAGTCCATTTAGCATGAGCGTAGACAGAATTTATGAAATCAGGATAGCCAAGGTAAGAGTGGAAATTTCCGAGTCAAGAAATTGAGGATTACAGATGCAGAGGACACTTTCCTTGACAGAGGGAGCATAGTAAGAAAAGTAATGAATGTACTTGACACTAAGCACTGGCTTGTGATAAATGAAAACAAAGAAAAGCCTGTTGCCAAGTGAAGGACATGCACATCAAGAAAAGGAAACAAAAAGTTAGATTCCAATTCAGCTTTAATCTTGATGGAATAAGCAAAAGTGCTAAGGGCATAGAGGAAAGACTGGAAGAGAGAAGAACACAGAAATGTTCACCTTCTTGAAAATAACAATGGTATGATCAAAATGGTTTTGAAGACTGACAAATTGAAGAATGCGACTTCTGCAACATATGGGAATCTTTGTTGAGGAAATGTTTCACTAACCAGTGGCTTCTTCAGTCCAATACAGAGAATAAAATGTTTACTAAATAGAGATTCCCAAATGTTGCACAAGTGTCTCATTCTGTCACTACCGCCCGCCTCCGGCTGGGTTACAAGTATCTTTGGCAGGTTAAATCACCACCACCAGATGTAGACCAAACAAGATGTAAACTTTGCCAGTTGGATTATTGTCACACCCTGCGTCATTATGTACTGGAGTGCGATAAAATTAATGAATTCAGAGACTACTCATTCAGAAATGTTCAAGATATGTCAAAGTATTTTATCCACAGTGGTATATTACAGACCATTCTGGAAAAATACCCTGACTTTGCTCCCTGTAAATAAAGCATTGACACGTGTGTGTGTGTATGTACATGTGTGTATGTGTATGTGTGTATGTATATACATGTATGCGTGTGTATGTACGTATGTGTGTGTGTGTGTGACCCAACAATTAAAATTTGCACCAATAACTCATTACAGTTGTGGCTGGGTGTAGACTAATAGATTGCTCATTGCTTTATATTTGTTCATGAGTGCAACCATGTACAGACGTAAGTAAATTTACTTACATGATTCATTACCTTGTAACTAGTGAATTAATTACCATTGTACCTTGTTCAGCTATCAAAACTTTGGGGCCCAGTCTCTGGACCCTATATATACCTCTGTAATCTGCAAATACCTTTGTAACTTGTTATGATTGTGACCATCTGAGTTCATTACCTTTGTAACTTGCTCAGCTATCAAACTTTGAGGTCCAGTCCCTGGACCCATTATGTACCTCTGTAATCTTTTGACTACCGCCCACAGGATGGGTATGGGGTGCATAATAAAGATATCAAACTAAACTCCTGTCATGTTAGAGATCACAGTCATCCTAGTTAATTGTTAATCTACTAAAACTATTTACTCTTCTTCTAGCCTTCACAGATGCTGTCTTATTAAAGTATTCCTTATATAGTACATCATTTCTAACATAAATCTTAGTCCTGGCTTTGTCACTGAAGATGCCTTCCTTGCTAGTTACATTGTTAAATGCTCTAAACTTCAGAACACTCTTGAATTAACCTGATCTTTGTCCCCTCCTCTCCTTTCCTCTTTGCCTTTCTAGCATTTTCATTGATTTTATTGTCTTTTGCCTAGGTGGGTTCTGTCCTATTGAGGTTTTGTCTAACAGTGTTTTTGTCCTACCCCAGAGAAGCTCTCTTATAGGAGCTCTTTTATAGAGCTCCTCTGGTCTCTTGTTCTTATGGACTACTACTATTTCATTACAGTGGAACCCCGAGTTTCAGCCGTAATCCGTTCGAGGAGCTAGGCCTAAAGTCAAAACAGCCTAAAGTCGAAACAATATTTCCATTAGAAATAATGTAAATCCATTTAATCCGTTCCAGACCCACAAAAATATTCACAAAAAATGCATTTTTTCAAAAATAACTATAGTTTTACATACACACAACAAATATAAATACACATATAGTACTTAAATGAGTAAATAGATAAATAAAAATTTAAATAAACATTTAAAATAACATTTACGTACCTTTATTGAAGACTGTTGCTGGCATCTGGAAGATAGGGAGGAGACAGAGGGAGAACTTATTGTTTGGAAGGGGAATCCCCTTCCATAAAGACTTTAGATAACAAGTCCTTATCCTGGGTTACTTCCCTTCTTTGTCTTTTAATGCCACTAGGACCAGCTTGAGAGTCACTGGACCCCTGTCGCTCAAAATAACTGTCCAGAGTGCTCAGTTTCTGGCGTCTCTAAGATGTCCCTGAAGTGGGACATTGTTTTGTCACTGAACATGTTGCAGAGATGGCTTGTTTAAGCTTGCAACTCATTCCACTTTGCACACATGTCCTTAAGCACTGAAGAAGGCACCTCCTTCACTCCCTCTTCCTCCTCTGAAGCAAGTTCCTCAGCTGTGGTTTGATGCTGTTCCAGATGAAGCTCTTGCAGCTCTTCAGTGGTTAGCTCTTCCCTGTGGTCCTCCACCAACTCTTCAACATCCTCGCCACTCACCTCCAACCCCCATGGACTTCCCCAATGCGACAATACATTCCACAACAGGCAGAGGGTCAGCAGGGTCAGGGTCAACCTCAAACCCTTCAAAATCCCTCTGGAGAACACATTCTGGCCACAATTTTCTCCAAGCAGAGTT
This sequence comes from Cherax destructor, assembly GCA_009830355.1. Lineage (NCBI taxonomy): Eukaryota > Metazoa > Arthropoda > Malacostraca > Decapoda > Parastacidae > Cherax > Cherax destructor. The sequence continues at coordinate 11,142 of WNWK01005689.1, read as the reverse complement.
CAAAGTCCTGGAAGTCACTCCCTCCCAAAACTTACCTATAAGGCTTATGCAGTTGTAGATATTGAAGTGATTCCTCCAGAACTCTCTTAGGCTCAACTGAGTGTCCGAGGTCACTTCAAAGCACTTTTAAAACACTGCAGAGTTTTTTGAAGTTAGAAATGACCTGCTGGTCCATGGGCTAGATGAGAGGAGTGGCATTAGGAGGCAAGAACTTCACTGTTATAAAACTGAAGTCCCTAGACAATAGGTCTACCAAGTTTGGATGATGAGCAGGAGCATTGTCCAGTAACAGGAAGCACTGGAGTGGCAATTTATTTTCCAGGAGATATTTTTTCACACTGGGGCCAAACACTTCATGGACCCACTCTTTGAAAATTTGCCTCGTGACCCATGCCTTATTATTAGCTTTCCACAACACACAATTTATTCTTGATGACATTGTTTTTCTTGAACACTCTGGGATTTTCTGAGTGATACATCAGTAAAGGCTTCACTTTAAAATCCCCACTAGTGCTAGCACAGAACAAAAGAGTTAGCCTGACTTTCATAGGCTTGTGTCCTGGCAGTGCCTTTTCCTCCTGCGTGATGTAGGGCCTCTTAGGCATTTTCTTCCAAAAGAGGCCTGTTTTGTCACAACTGAACACTTGTTGGGGTTTGAATTTTTCAGTCTCTACGTACCCCTTAAATTCACTCACAAATTTTTCAGCCGCACGTTTGTCTGAACTTGCAGCCTCACCATGCCTTACCACACTGTGTATGCCACTACGCTTCTTAAATTTGTCAAACCAGCCTCTGCTGGCCTTAAATTCACTAACATCAGCACTCGTTGCAGGAATTTTCTTTATGAGATCATCATGCAACTGCCTTGCCTTTTCACAAATGATCGACTCTGAAACACTATCACCCGCTATCTGTTTATTGTTAATCCACACCAACAACAACTTCTCAACCTCTTCGACTCTTTGTGATCTATGTTTGGTTAACATGTCAACACCTTTCGCAACATTAGCTTCCTGGATTTCTTTTCTCTTCGCCAGGATAGAAGTGATTGTTGATTTGTTTTCGCCATACGTACTGGCAAGCTCCACAATTCACACACCACTCTCGTATTTTTGTACAATTTCTTTCTTCACTTCTATGGTGTTTCTCACTTTCTTTACCAAAGGGGTGCCACTAGGAAGTTTCTTTTGGCCCATGGTGGCATATTTCACAGTCGCATTTAATAAACAAGCACCAAACACAATGAATTATATTGTGAAATGTTTGGATGAGTACGTAGGGTAATGTTCACTCAAGGATAAACAAAGCCAGAGTGACTCACGACGGCTGTGCGGGGAGGCGCGCAAGAGCGGGGAGGCGCGCAGGAGTGGGCAGGCGGACAGGTCTGGTACGCTGGCCGAAACACGGGGCACAGTGTGAAACTCGGGACAAAATTTAGTCAAAAAAAGGGGTCTAAACTCGAAGCCGCCGATACTCAGGGCAGCCGAAATTCGGGGTTCCACTGTACTACTATACTCTATTATTTTTTTCTAGTTTTCCACCACTACTACTAATTCTACCTCTACTAGTACTTCACTTTCAATACTATTACAAGGTACGTATATAGGCCTAGCTGACATCAATGACATTCTATATAGAAAGCCGCTTGTTATGCAGAGGATTTTGGGTAAATTAGGTCAGTTTTGTCCCAGGATGCGACCCACACCAGTTGACTAACACCCAGGTACCCATTTTACTGATGGGAAACACAGACAACCGGTGTAAGGAAATATGCCCAATGTTTCTACCCTCGCTTGGAATCGAACCCGGACCCTCGCCGTGTGAAGCAAGAGCTTTAGCCACCAGGCCACCGGGCACTGAGGATTATATTAAGTAAGTTTATTCAGGTATACACAATACAGTTACATAAATTATCATACATAGCAGCATATGTGTAAAGGACCTAGGATAACCCAAAAAAAAAATAAAGACAGAGTGACTTATTTCCATTGGGGTCCTCTGGCATACATGTAGCAGGTAGCCTCGGATGGTTTCTTAGTGTTGGGAGTTTATTATTATTATAATCAAAACTAAGCACTAAACCACGAAGGGCCATAAAGTACTGCAGGGTAGGGAGTGCTAACAGTTTAATATACTTGACCTGAGACTAGACCTGAGACTTTTGTGTAAAACCGACCAAATTACTGACTTCTGATTACTTTACAAGGTAGCTCCAAGAGTTGAATGAGCAGTATACTGTTCTTAATCTCTTCCCTGTTGGAAGCCCCAAAACTGAAAGTGCTGACAATGTTGGAAATAAAAAAAAAAGTACTTTTCAAAAAACAGCACATTTTTGTGGTGGTAAAAAATAAAATAAAAGATTTTTTCCCATCAGTATTTACTAAAAATTACTAAAAACAAGAAAAGGAAAAACTTCATAGAATTGGAATGTTTGAATGTGCATGGATGTAGTGCGGATGATAAGAAAGAGATGATTGCTAATGTTATGAATGAAAAGAAGTTGGATGTCCTAGCCCTAAGCGAAACAAAGCTGAAGGGGGTAGGCGAGTTTCAGTGGGGAGAAATAAATGGGATTAAGTCAGGAGTATCTGAGAGAGTTAGAGCTAAGGAAGGGGTAGCAATAACGTTGAAGGATCAGTTATGGAGAGAGAAGAGGGAACATAAATGTATAAATTCAAGGATTATGTGGATTAAAATAAGGGTCAGATGTGAAAAGTGGGTTATAATAAGTGCGTATGCACCTGGAGATGAGAGGAGTATAGAGGAGAGAGAGAGAGATTTTGGGAGATGTTAAGCGAGTGGGTAGGAACTTTTGAGCCAAGTGAGAGTGTAATCGTGGTAGAGGACCTAAATGCTAAAGTAGGAGAAGCGTTTAGAGAGGGTGTGGTAGGTAAGTTTGGGGTACCAGGTGTAAATGATAATGGGGAGCATTTGATTAAACTTTGTATAGAAAGGGGTTTAGTTATAGGTAAAGTCAACCCTCCGTTTTCGTGTATCTCTGTTTTCGGTGATTTCAGTTTTCGTGCAGTTTTTTCGGGGAAATTTTACCTCCATTTTCGGTGATTACCTCCATTTTTGTTCTTGGTACGAAACCTGTCCACCAGTGCCCCGCACATACAAAGCCCGCAAGACCGCCACCCACGCACCTCCCATGCACACTGTCACACAGTGTAGCATTGTTTATGCTTGAGTGAACTTCATTGCAGAAGTTCATACAAAACATTTATTAACAATTCATTGTTTTTGGCCCTTGATTATTGTGTGTGACTACTAAATAAGCTACCATGGGCCCAAAGAAAGCTCCTAGTGCCAGTTCTTTGGTAAAGAAAGTGAGGAACAAAGTAGAACTGAAGAAAGAAATAAAAGAAAAATATGATAGTGGTGTACATATTGCCGAGCTCGCCAGGATACAGTAGACCGTCATTTAGCACGAGATTATGTTACACGTTATGGGTATTGCACGATTGAAGAATTGCGGCACATTATTATCTAACACGACTTAAAAATGATATTACATGGTTCACGAGTGGAAAAATTTTTGAACGCACGGTAGCCCGCGGTGGGTTAAACCATTGAGTCAGTGGGGGTCCTACTGAGGGTGGCTATGAGCCACATCAAGTGCTTAATGCTGACGAGAGAAGCGTTTTCTGGAAGAAAATGCCAACACGAACTTGTATCAGTCAGCAAGAGAAAAGTGCACCAGGCTTCAAGACAGCAAAGGATCGCTTCACCTTGCTCCTTTTCGGTAATGCATCAGGTGATTTCAAGTGTAAGCCCAATCCTCATGCTTAGAGGAAAAGGGAATTTGTTTTTCCTTCCTGCAAACTGTAAGTTTATTCAGATACACGGGGCCAGGAGCTGAGTCTCGACCCCTGCAACCACAATTAGGTAAGTACAGTTACATTGATTATCATACATAGCAGACAATGGAAATAAGTCACTCTGACTTTTTTGGGTTATCCTAGGTTCTCTACACATATGCTGTAACTGTATCTGTGTATACATGAATAAACTTACTTACAGTTTGCGGGAAGGAAAAACAAATAACCATTCCCACAAGCAGCCTTGTTGTTGTTCAGCGGACACCACCGGCCTTCCCCAGCCACTCTGGACCCCACCATCCCAGCATTCGTACGTATTTCATACGCGTCAAAAAAAAGTCCTCTGCTACAAGCCAGCTGTGTTTGTGAAGAATATTAGACAAGACATAACCCGTGGCTGTAATGAAGTGTTACTTTGTACACATAAAAAGAGGTAAACATAAGTTTGTGTGACTGACTGACTTGACTGACTGACTTACTTACTTACTTACTGACTGACTTGACTGACTGACTTACTGACTGAATTACTTGACTGACTTACTGACTGACTGAATGACTTGACTGACTTACTGAATGACATGACTGACTTACTGAATGACTTGACTGACTGACTTACTGACTTACTGAATGACTTGACTGACTTACTGAATGACTTGACTGACTTGCTGAATGACTTGACTGACTGAATGACTTGACTGACTTACTGAATGACTTAAAGTTAGACACTCAGTACAACCATCGACTTCAGTTCCAGAACCTCTACCATCCACCTCAGCCCAGTAGGGCCACAGCATAACTCTCCACTCTCTCCACAATCATCCACAAACACAAGCACCCACAGTTTAAGGTAAATACTATTATTTCTGTTACATTTGTAGTCTTAAGCAGTAAAAACAACATAATACATCACGATAATAAACTACAATTACATATTCACTTTTATTTTTGTAAGATCTGTTGGTCTAAAAAAAACTTGTTTGCCTTTTTGGGGACTTCCAGGAACGTAACCCTATTTTTCCCATAAGTTATTTTAATTATTTAACACAAAATTATCTAACACGACTTTTTCAGGAACGTAACTATTGTGCTAAATGACAGTCTACTGTATACAAAAAGGCCCCATCAACCATCGGTTCCATAGAATTAAAGAAAGAAATCGTAGCAAAGTATCAAAGTAGAGTCGATAAAGGCTATAGCACCAGCCAGCGATAAAGTGTATCATTAACAGTGTAGCAAGTAAGTTAAGCCATTAATCGATAGAAAAATGATGACACAAAACTTAACTCCTCCAGTGTTTGTTTGAGGAATACATATAGGGACACTGAGACCAGAGCTGCCCAATGCCAACATCTCCTCCAAGGGAAGTGTAAATATTTCTTATTTATATAAGTGTGAATATTTCTTATTTATAAATTAAAGTGTAAATACAGTGGTACCTCGACTTACGATGGTCCCCAAACTCACCCTTTTATGTAAGTTTATTTTTTTAAATGCTTTTGTAAGTGTAATTTTGGGGGTCTAAAAGGACTAGTCTATTTTACAACATTTCTTAAGGAGATAAATTTGTTTGGTAATGGCACTTGAACAGCATTCTGGAATGAAAAAATATCGTAAGTCGAGGTACCACTGTATTTATTTATAAATTAAAGTGTAAATATTTCTTATTTATAAATTATGTACATTGTGTGAATAGAGGTGGTGGCGGCCTGCTGCTGCCGCCGACCACCACCAGCAGTATATGTACGGCTTATGGTCAGTGGCCCTTAAACCCAACAACACTACTACTGCCAGTTCTCCCATACATAATGACATATTTTACTCATTCTAGAGTATATATCATGTTTCTATGTTATTTATATTGTTTATTATGTCATATTAGATGAATTGTGATAGATAAATAAGCCGTAGAGCTGATATTAGTGTCAAATTGAAGCATTTTGTCCTGCCTTTCAACAATAAACTCGCCTCCCTCTCTCCTTCTCTCCATCTTCCATACACCAACAAGAGTTGCTAATAAAGGTAAGTGTGATGTTAAATGTTCATTTATACATGTTATTAGTGCTGTATATTTATTTGTCATTCTTTTCTGTATGTAAACCTATATTTAATCTCAAAAAAAAAATTTATATTTTTATTTTTATTAACACATCGGCCGATTCCCACCACTTTCATCATCATTCACTCCATCACTGTCTTGCCAGAGGGGTGCTTTACACTAGAGTTATAAAACTGCAACATTAACACCCCTCCTTCAGAGTGCAGACACTGTACTTCCCATCTCCAGGACTCAAGTCCGGCCTGCCGGTTTCCCTGAATCCCTTGATAAATGTTACTTTGCTCACACTCCAACAGCACGTCAAGTATTAAAAACCATTTGTCTCCATTCACTCCTATCAAATACGCTCACGCATGCTTGCTGGAAATCAAGCCCTCGCACACAAAACCTCTTTTACCCCTCCCTCCAACCTTTCCTAGGCCGACCCCTACCCCGCCTTCCCTCCACTACAGATTTATACACTCTCGAAGTCATTCTGTTTCGTTCCATTCTCTCTACATGTCCGAACCACCTCAACAACCCCTCCTCAGCCCTCTGGATAATAGTTTTGGTAATCCCGCACCTCCTCCTAATTTCCAAACTCCGAATTCTCTGCATTATATTCACACCACACATTGACCTCATACATGACATCTCCACTGCCTCTAGCCTTCTCCTCGTTGCAACATTCATCACCCATGCTTCACACCCATATAAGAGTGTTGGTATAACTATACGTACTCTCTTACATTCCCCTCTTTACTTCCATGGACAAAGTTCTTTGTCTCCACAGACTCCGAAGAGCACCACTCCTTTTCCTGGGTGTCTGAAACGGATTAATTTAATTTACATTATTTCTTATGGTGAAAAATGGCTTCAGTTTTCGTTGATTTCAGTTTTAGTCGATCCCTCTGGAACGGATTAAGCACGAAAACGGAGGGTTGACTGTAATACATATTTTAAGAAAAAGAAAATAAATAAGTATACAAGATATGATGTAGGGCAAAATGACAGTAGTTTGTTAGACTACATATTGGTAGATAAAAGACTGTTGGGTAGACTTCAGGATGTACATGTTTACAGAGGGGCCACACATATATCAGATCACTTTTTAGTTGTAGCTACAGTGAGAGTTAAAGGTAGATGGGATACAAGGAGAATGGAAACATCAAATAAGAGAGGCAGTTAGGGTAAGATATAAACAACTGTTGGAGGACAGATGGGCTAGTGAGAGTATAGGCAGTGGAGTAGAAGAGGTATGGGGTAAGTTTAAGAATACAGTGGACCCCCGACTTTCGAACATTCTTCATTCCAGAATGCTGTTCAAGTGCTGTTACCAAACAAATTTATTCCCATAAGGAATGATGTAAATTAGATTAGTCCGTTTCAGACCCCAAAAATACACTTATAAAAGCACTTACACTAATAAACTTACATAAAAGGGCGAGTTTGGAGAGTTCGAATAGCGAGGGTCCACTGTACAGTGTTAGTGTTCAGCAGAAGTTTATGGTTATAGGAAAGTGGGTGCGGGAGGGAAGAAGAGCGATTGGTGGAATGATGATGTAAAGATAGTATTAAGAGAGAAAAAGTTAGCACATGAGAGGTTTTTACAAATTAGAAGTGATGTAAGGAGGGAGGAGTATATGGAGAGAAAAAGAGAGGTTAAGAAAGTGGTGAAACAATGTAAAAAGAGAGCAAATGAGAGAGTGGGTGAGATGTTATCAACAAATTTTGTTGAAAATAAGAAAAAGTTTTGGAGTGAGATTAATAAGTTAAGAAAGCCTAGGGAAAAAATGGATTTGTCAGTTAAAAATAGGAGAGGAGAGTTATTAAATGGAGAGTTAGAGGTATCGGGAAGATGGAGGGAATATTTTGAGGAATTGTTAAATGTTGATGAACATAGGGAAGCTGTGATTTCATGTATAGGGCAAGGAGGAATAACATCTTATAGGAGTGAGGAAGAACCAGTTGTGAGTGTGGGGGAAGTTCATGAGGCAGTGAGTAGAATGAAAGGGGGTAAAGCAGCTGGGATTGATGGGATAAAGAGAGAAATGTTAAAAGCAGGTGGGGATATAGTTTTAGAGTGGTTAGTGTTTTTATTTAATAAATATATGGAAGAGGGTAAGGTACCTAGGGATTGGCAGAGAACATGCATAGTTCCTTTGTATAAAGGCAAAGGGGACAAAAAAACAGAGTGTAAAAATTATAGGGGAATAAGTCTGTTGAGTATACCTGGTAAAGTGTATGGTAGAGTTATTATTGAAAGAATTAAGAGTAAGATGGAAAGCAGGATAGCAGATGAACAAGGAGGCTTTAGGAAGGGTAGGGGGTGTGTAGACCAAGTGTTTGCAGTGAAACATATAGGTGAACAATATTTAGATAAGGGTAAAGAGGTGTTTATGGCATTTATGGATTTGGTAAAGGCATATGATAGGGTGGATAGGGGGGCAATGTGGCAGATATTGCAAATGTATGGAATAGGAGGTAGGTTATTGAAAGTGGTGAAAAGTTTTTACGAGGATAGTGAGGCTCAGGTTAGAGTATGTAGGCGAGAGGGAGATTTTTTCTCAGTAAAAGTAGGCCTTAGACAGGGATGTGTGATGTCACCGTGGTTGTTCAATATACGTATTTATAGATGGAGTTGTAAGAGAAGTGAATGCTCGGGTGTTGGCAAGAGGTGTGGGGTTAAAAGATAAAGAATCTAACACAAAGTGGGAGTTGTCACAGTTGCTCTTTGATGATGACACTGTGCTTTTGGGGGATTTGAAGAGAAGTTGCAGAGGTTGGTGGACGAGTTTGGTAGGGTATGTAAAAGAAGGAAATTAAAAGTGTATACAGTGGTCCCTCGACTAACGAACTTAATCCGTTCCAGGAGCTAGTTCTTAACACGAAAAATTCGTAATTCGAAACCTTATTTCCCATAAGAAATAATGTAAATACAATTAATCCGTTTCCACCCAAAAAATTTCACCAAAAATTCATTTTTTTAAAGAATAAATACTATAGTTTTACATACAGAAAACAATGAGAAATAAATATAAAGCACTAATTATAATGGACAAATGAACAGTTAAATAAGTTTTACCTTTATTGAAGACTCTTGTTGGCGTATGAGAGAATTTGTTTGGAGAGAGGACAAAACAGTCCTTCAATATGACAATAATATCAACTCTACAGCTTATTTATCTAGCACAATTCATCTAATATGACATAATAAACAATATTAATAACATAGAAACATGATATAAACTCTAGAATGAATAAAACATGTCATTACAAATCTGGAAGGACTGGTGGAGTGAGTGTTGGTGTTATTGTTGGGTATAAGGACTGGTGGAGTGTGTTGGTGTTGTTGTTGGGTATAAGGAGGAGATGGTGGCAGAGGACGGCGCTCTTCTCAGTGTCCCTATAATCTCAAACAACATTGTAGAAGTTAAGTTTTGTGTCATCATTTTCTATCGATTAATCGCTTAACTTACTTAAGTAAGTTTATTCAGGTATACACAAATCCAGTTATACATAGATTATCATACATAGCAGCATATGTGTAGAAAACCTAGGATAACCCAAAAAAGTCAAGACAGAGTGACTTATTTCCATTGCTACACTTTATCACTGGCTGGTGCTATACCCTTTATCGACTTGTGAAGCTTCTTTGGACCCATGGTGACTTATTTCACAGTGACAATCAATGAACCAGCAATAAACACAACAAAAGTATTGTGAATGTTTGAAAGAGCGCGTTGGGTAATGTTCTCTCAAGTGTAAACAACGCTTGACTGGATGCCTGTCCGCCTCCCCGCGCTTGCTCGGGGCAGGCGGACAGGTCTGGTACAGTACACTACACGAGTAAATGTACGCTACACGAGAAAAATATTTTGCGAAAGCGTTCGTTACACGATTTGTTCGTTATATGGAGCGTTCGTTAGTCGGGGTTCCACTGTATAGGAGAGTAAGGTGATGAGGATAACAAAAAAATTAGATAATGGAAGATTGGATATCAGATTGGAGGGAGAGAGTATGGAGGAGGTGAATGTGTTCAGATATTTGGGAGTGGATGTGTCAGCAGAAGGGTATATGAAGGATGAGGTGAATCATAGAATTAACGATTGGAAAAAGGTGAGTGGTACACTGAGGAGCTTGTGGAGACAGAGAACTTTATCCATGAAGGCAAAGAGAGGAATGTATGAGAGTATAGTTATACCAACACTCTTGTATGGGTGTGAGACATGGGTTGTGAATGTTGCAACAAGGAGAAGGCTGGAGGCAGTGGAGATGTCATGTCTGAGGGCAATGTGTGGTGTGAATATAGTGCAGAGAATCCGTAGTTTGGAGATTAGGAGGAGGTGTGGGATTACCAAAACTATTATCCAGAGAGCTGAGGAGGGGTTATTGAGATGGTTTCGACATATAGAGAGGATGGAACAAAATAGAATGACTTCGAGAGTGTATAAATGTGTAATGGAGGGAAGGCGGGGTAGGGGTCGGCCTAGAAAAGGTTGGAGGGAGGGGTAAAGGAGGTTTTGTGTGCGAGGGGCTTGGACTTCCAGCAAGCGTGCGTGAGCATGTTAGATAGGAGCGACCGACAAATGGTTTTTAGAACTTGACGTGCTGTTGGAGTGTAGGCAAGGTAACGTTTATGAAGGGTTTCAGGGAAACCGGCTGGCCGGACTTGATTCCTGGATATGGGAACTACAGTGCCGGCACTCTGAAGGAGGGGTGTTAATGTTGCAGTTTTGTAGCTGTAGTGTAAGCATGCCTCTGGCAAGACAGTGATGGAGTGAATGATGATGAAAGTTTTTCTTTGTCGGGCCACCATGCCTTGGTGGGAAACGGCCTATGTGTTAATAAAAAAAAAAGTATTTATCAAGATCTGAAGGCATGAAGTTGAAGGTAGATGACATGCTTATGGCAACATCAGCATGTGCTCTGCATTATATATACAGTGGACCCCCGGTGTTCGTAATTAATTCATTCCAGAATGCTGTTCAAGTGCTGTTACCAAACGAATTTGTTCTTATAAGGAATAATGTAAATTAGCTTAGTCCTTTTAGACCCCCAAAAATACACTTACAAAAGCACTTACAAAAATACACTTACATAATTGTTCGAGTTTGGAGCAGTACGAACACCGGGGGTCCACTGTATATATATATATTTTTTTTTGCTCTTTTTTCTGAGGTTTTCTAATTTTTTACTTTATCCAGTAATATTTGTGGCCCCTAAGACCCACATCATGCACAATGTACATGGTCACCCGTTGTACTATACAAGACAATACCCGAA